>VZTA01016291.1:12103-41107 GCA_013398855.1 Mohoua ochrocephala | reverse complement strand
AGAAAAAAAAAAAAAAAAAGAAAAAATACCAGCCTGACTTAAATGTCAGCGAATTAACTCCTGGCATAACTAGTTCTGCTGTCTTGGTTGCAGAATTTTACCTCAAAATCTCTCAAAAATATTAGTGCAGCTTAAGCACACGTTAAAAAGAAAAAAAGTCAAATAATCTCAACAAAAATGTGATGGCATTTGATGACATGCTGTGCTGCTCTAGGCAACATCCAGCTAGAACACCAGCTCACTGCTTGGATAAACTGACCCAGGAGAACCATGGGAATTACTGCAGGGTTGACCCAATCAGACATCCCGACGTTGGAATTAACTGCAACGTTCATTAATTTCATGTTCAATAGCAGCAGCCCCTGAAACTGAAGCCAGCTATCTGTCTGAGGTGCTTTGAAAGCCACAAGGCACTCTGATCCGAATCCAGTGTATAAACACATCCCCTTTTTGCAAATACATGGCACACAATGACAAAGAAGCCAGACTTGGAAAGCAGAGGCATGATTTTCATTTTTTTCCATATTCCCTTGAAATTCACTGCCCTTCTCCCAGTACTCAGCATGACCTTTCCCAAGTGCATCTCTGGTTGCTCCTCACCCCATACCTCCCCCTCGCTCCTGCCGCTTCAGAAGAAGACCTAATCTCTGTGTAGCCCCGCTTCAGATGTGCCAAACCCCTGTTTACAGAGTATTCATCAAGACTGTAACAGAATTTATCTTCCTCTATACAAAATTGCTGATTTTCTACATTCCATGTGGGCCTACTACAAGAAAATATTGATTTCCCAAGTAAGCAGCAAAAATGATAAGTTACATGTGGTATATACAATACTCTGCTGTAATTTTCATCCATCTGGGTTTATATCATATTGCTGGGATAAAATCCAGCCACTTTTCTGCATAGGATCAAGGCCTGCTTTCTATTTCCAAGTACACCAAGGTTTATGATGGGTTAAAAAATAATGTATCCATGATCACATCTTATCCCACAATGAAATTGTTTTTCCCCCTTCATATTCCTTTTCTATCCCTTTTATATATTAAGTTATAAGCTGGTTTTATTTTATTTTTCTTGGCTTTGGGAGTTTCTTGTCAAATACACCAGCTGTTCTCGTACCACGATTCTATACACTTACGCATCACAAAAAAGCAAATGAAATTTAGCACACAAAGCCTTTTGCTATACAAGTTTTCACATGAGCAAAACAGTCTTTGAGGTTGTTTTATACTGTTTATATAAATATAATTGAAATTTTTTTTTGTATCTCTCTGTGTAACCCTGTATACAACCTACCCTGGAGGTCTCGAAATACTGTCTCTTTAGCATGCAGCAGTTATCAAAAAGAAGAATGATTAATCAACAGTATCATCTTGAACACCGCTTTTACTTTTGCTGACTTCATCTTCAGAAGCGCCAAATATAGGAAAGATCCACACAAATGTAGAAAAGGTGACTGTATGCACAGAGGGTTTCTTGCACGTGTTCAACATTAAGGAATAGATTATTTTCTTTGTAAAAGAGATTATTAAGGAAGGCATGCTTGTGATACACAAATAATGATGAACAGGGAAACACAGCACTGTATATATTTGTATAATACAAAATGAGGTGATTCATCAAGAAGCAAAATGTAACATTCTGCAAAGTGTATCTAAATGATAAATAATCCTTCACTATTTTAAGGCAGAGATATTGCTCGTTGTCTTCAAAGTTTTCTTTTAGCAAAATCTTTCAAAATTCTTCACAATTAAGCCTGAAGAGGTGAGTTTTACTTTGCTACCTCTGATTTATGCTTTACAGGGCACGCGGATTTTCCGAGTCTAGAATGCTGCAACTCACTTGTCCTTTCCTAGACAAAAACTCTTGCCAGGGTAAGAATGAGTCTACAGAGACAGGCAGAACTCCTTCTCAACTGAGAATTATTCAGCAAAATTACATTCACAGACATTGTCAATGACAAATTGTTCGCAGGCCAAGGGAGGATCCTTTTCTCAAAGTCTGCACTAAAATACACCTACCTGCTGTCGAATTTCTTCTTCCATCTTCACAGGGGACCCCAGCTCTGCAACTTGTTTGACACCTTCACTGGCATAGCCTCCATACTCCCACAGGATGTAGTTCTTGGAGTGAGAACTACCGATGATCGCAGACCAGTGGTTGGTGCGTCCTTTCCAGGGAAAAAAACAAACCAAAACAAATCAAAAAACCATAAAGACAGCCTCAAAGCATAAATCCTGACTTTTAACAAAGTTTTGAAGTCCCCACCATTGAGGCTTTTGCATGCTGTCAGTTCTCACTGCACCAATACCCCACATCATTTGAGCAGTGAGAACAAGCCAGTGACTGACAGAAATCGAGCATAAAGCAGCCCCTAAAGACAAATAGGCTTAGTATAGTTTTTCTTCACCAAAGATCTCACTTCAGGAAGTTTAAGGAACCTTTAATTTTAAGTTTCTATGTCAAATATTTTTGAGAAGGAAACCTGCAAGGGAAGACTTCAGTGGTTACCCACAGATTCAACAGCAAGTTTTTTCCTTACTGAAGGCAGTGAAGAAGTAAATTTTTCTATATTCACTTCTATATTCACTGAGTTTTCTTGCTCAGATTTCTCATAATGTAAGAGCTGTAGAGCTAAGCAAAAGGATTCCCATTCTTGTTTGTTGTCTTGTTCAACAACAAAAAAAAGAAATAAAAAAGTTTAAAGAAAAAGATGTTAGAGAAGTCAGATGGAATTGAAAAGAGAATTGAGCAGAAATAAGGAGTCACAGAAGTCCCACAGTCCTGGAAATAAAAATGAATTCACTTAAGTGTCAAATAACCTTCTGCAGATATATGGGCTTAAAGGAAAAGGGTGAGAAAATGAACTGCTCACACAAGCAGACAGTCTGGTAACAAGGCAAGGACTGTAGGAGATGAGGGAGTCAGAATGATGGAGTGAGACAATATTTAACATTTTTCTTCACAATGTGAAAGGTAGAGAGCAGCAGTAAAAACAGCTGCAAACTGAATAAATGAATGAAAAATGAATAATGAAGTAAATAAAAGGAATGCAAATTTAAGATGTGAGGGGTGGAACAATGAAATTGAAAAGGACAGTGTAGAGAATTGTATAAAGTCAGATGCAGGAACCTAATCATGGGAGAGTAGAAAATAGATTAGAAATAAAAAATGAACACCAACAGCAGGGGGGAAAAGCTAGAAAAGTGTAGGAAGCAGAATAGATAGATGAGGGAGATGGCCTAACACAGCAGCACACAGAGCCTTCACAGCTTCCTTAGTCCTAAACTTGGACTAAAATACACTTACAGAGCTCTGAATTGCAGCAGGCCTGAAGTTTTCAGAATTAACTAAAGCTAATCAATAATTGAGCCCTAAACGTGGAAAATAACCAAACTAAACCTTCCCTCCTCCATGGCTGAAGAGATTGCAATGTCAGAAGATGGTGTCTTGATCTAAGACCTCGCAATTGTTCCTTAAATAGACAGTGGCACCCTGACAAAGCACAGAGAGATGCTGCCACTCAGCTCCAGGGCTGGGAACTCCAGCTTTGCCCATTTTCTCTCCCTAGCACAGGGGTCTGGCTGCCCCACAGGCCACAGACAGCAGCTTACCCTGCAACACAGCAAGTGGCCCTGAAGCCTTTTGAAAGAGAATAGTCCCTACAAAACAAAAATGTGTCACCACACGGAGAGGAACCTGAGCGCCTGGAAGTCTTTAGCCAAATGGAAAAGGAACTGTTCCCTGTGCTCCAAAGCTTCTCTCCCTCCCTGCCCTGAACAGGACAGGAACATACGATGCCTTTGCAACCAGAGCACAGCCTCTTCCACCAAACAGCCCTCCCTAAAGATACTGGCTCTGCAGAGAAAGCTCCTGGCCCACCTACCTGCCCAAAGGAGCTGTTCCAAATCATACCACACCTACCCCAAACTTTTCACAAAACTCTGCTACATTTGCAAATGTTTCGCTCCTCACCTTGAACCATCCATTTCTTATGAGAACAAAGAGACAACTTGATATTTCCTAAGCTTTTTCCTGTAACCATCAAAGGAACTTCTCTGCATGAGACAATCTGAGCAGTACGAGGCCAGAGCTATTTTGCATCCAATGTCACTCTCCAGGTCTTAAGACAGCAAACAGAACACTGACACCTTTCCAGTGCTGTTATTTCGCTTCATTCTTGTAGTTTTGAGTAGTTTCTCAATTCATACACTTTTTGTGTATCTTTGCAGAAAAATCAAGGTCCCATCACAACATGAGAATTTATCCTCTGACGCATTTCACAGATGTGCTCATATCATATCATGATGAAGAGCATGTATTCTGGATTTCTGTTATCAAAAATGGGTGATACCCAGAGAGAGTAAATGCTTTGCACAAAGTGCACATTCTTCAGAGTTTTTTAAAGCAAATCAGAAGATAAGTTAAAGAAAAGATGCAAAATTTAAAGTTTATGATCTGCTTTCTGTTCCAGCCTTATTGATGGTGCAAGAATAGAGCAGAATTTGTTATGTGGTGGCTTGGCAAATAATTAGTGATTTGCCACAGTCCATAATGGATAACATTTTATTTTAATGCAATTACTGCACAAGCTCAACATTTAAAAGCATAATGCCAATGACTAGTTGTCATTTCTAACATCACTATGTCTGGATGAGATCTTTTCCTCAACTTTCAGAAATTCTAATGTAAAATCTTATTAGCTGTTATTACTGGGATTAATTGTGTAAGTACCAAATGGGTATTTTTTTCACTTTTCCAGTTTAAGTAATATATTGATTTGATTCACCATTTTGTAACTGGGGAGAGATAGCAGGCTACAGAGGGCTCTGTTGCAGCAAACTATTGCAACTTGCTTATTTTCCATCAGGCAGCCATACCCTTCATGAGTTCACTGACTCAGCTGTAAAAGAAAAGGCCATTTATGCCCAGTGTTCCATCACTACGTCACAGTAATTTCACAGCTTTCAGTCACTTTCTCATGGCCTATTTCTAACCACCAGCTGAACCCATGAAAATAGTGCATGTAAAGTTCACTCTCAGCAGATATTTAAACCATCCAATAGCCTAAAAGAGCATTCCTGCAATTATTGGCTTTGCTTATTTTATCTCCCATGTATTATGCTGACCAATAGCATTTGAACAATGCTGTGCTTCAAACTCAACACAAGCAATATTGCTTGGGCTGTAAAAACTATGAGCTGATACAAACCATATTTGAGTTCTGTGAGGATATTCTGACACTCTGACAATAATAATATTTTTAAAAATCAATATAAAAGGTCTCTATAATAAACATCAGCCACAGAAAACATAACAAAGTTTCAAGACCTGTAAATGGGACTCATATTCTTAAATACTTTCCTAGCCTTTTTCCCCACAGACTGTGGAGTCAGTAATGAAAGACCAAGTGCATAATGCACATTTTTGTAAATTCAGCTTTTTACAGATACTTGGGTAACTGCAGAAAGCAAACTTGCAACAAAAATACTGGTTCTGTAGTTCAGACACTTAAAAACCCAGACAGGCGAAGTTTAGAAGGTGTTTTTTATCTGGGTATTCAACCAACAAAGACAAAGAAGACAGAGTATTCTTAGTTCTATACATATAATTAATTTCCTTGGACAGCAAGATTCAAAACTCACCAAATTTAACTGAAATAATTCAAAATACTTTGAAGTAAAACAAACTGACTAGATTGGCATGGCTGAAAAATCAAAATATTAGTGTGTTACCCATGCTTTGTGGCCTTTTTCTTAAAACCTTGTCTCCTGCCTCTACATTATAAGCCAGTCTAAGTCTTCAATAAGAAAATAACCCAAAGGAACCTTTCTCCCCACAACAAAGATATCTTGCAAATACAATCTCATACACACCTTAGCTCAAAATGTCAGGCAAATCAATAGAACTTACTGGTAACGTATAGTGCAGAAAGAGCCATTGATTTTCAATGCTGAATGTCAGCAGGACTCCAAGTATGTCATAATTTACACTGCTGAGCTGTAAACAAGTGATTCTGTGCCACACAAACAGCTCCAACCCCCTTCAGGGCCCCGGTGTGGTACAAGTAAAGGAACGATACTCACGTGGAAAATCTTTGGGATGTGTTTTTTCTGACCAGTTTCCATAGAATGTCAGCCTGTATTTGGCAGTCCCACAGGCACAACAGTCTAAAATTGGTTTGTCAGTCACACCTTCCGAGGCTGAGTCTGAAAAAGCATCAAAGTGCCCATTGAAAATGGCTACAACTCCAGACCAGTGAGGACAGTGAAGCTGCCATAATAAATACTCCAGGAAATAAATCTGAGTTAAACATGGGTTTGTTTTTTTTTTTAACTTATTTTTAAGTTTGCCATTACACTAAACTACAACTGTGAAATATCCATACCATATTTATAAGTGGATGAAATTATTTAAATCTGCATTTTTTAAGTAGAAGGCGTTAATATTTCAGTTCTCTTCAGATTCAAAAGGGGTTTGTTTCTGGTTGTTATCTCATAAGGACAAACCTCAGTTGATCTCAAAACACAATAGGCTGGAAATTTCTGACAGCCAAAGAATATGAATTCTCCAGTGGGATGCAATAACCAACTGCAATATTTAGGTTTAAGAAATAGCCCAGGATTCAATAAACAAAGTGCCCTGGAAACCAACAGGTATCACACAAAGAGCAGGTAAAAAGTTACAAGTATCACATTTAGGGGGAGGCAAGGGAAACTATATGAGATGCAGTATATGTGACAAGGAAGAACATAACTGAATGGAAGATCCCAAATTTGAACCTGGATGAAACTGTCCAAGACCTCCAAATTTTAGTTTGAGACAATGAGTTAAGAGAAATATGCAAAGCACAACAGGGAGGTCAGAAAGATGTTTTACTTTACCTTACCTTGCTCACAAATTTTTTTGGTGAGAGAGCCCTCATCTTGAAAATAAATTATTCGCTTCTGCACAATACTGGCTCTATAAAGGGGGAAAAAAAAAGTTTGAAATACATTTATTTCTTAAAGCAAAAAGAAAATGCGTGATAAATTAGCAAAAGGAGAGAACTGGACTGCTAAGACATGGTTATATTTCCCTGTACTGACAATGCGTATGCACAATACGGGATTACAGATAAGATATTTTTATTTCAACTTGCATTTTAATTTCATCGCATTTTACAGAAACCTGAAATATTTTTTACCCCTGGAGAAGGGGTCATAGGCATATGGTGAGGACCTGTGCTCTTGAAATGCATGACAGTCAACTGAGCATTCAATATTTCAATCAAATCTTATATTAAAATACTGAAGTTATATTCAATTTCAGTCAGAAAATAGCACAGCTAAAGTAAGCAGCTGTTCATAGGAAATTACATGGCATTCTAAAGAGATAAGTACTTCTGATATATGACAGCAACTCAGTGCAAATATCATGTTAAACAGAAGGTAGAAAAAGAGCTAGCATAAGGTAAAATCTTTGAAAGCAATTCACAGGTTGCAAAAGACAAGCTGCTTTAAAATTAATTAAATCTAGAATATTTGATTGAGGCTTATAGTTCAAACAAAATGTAAATTTCCAAGCCTCAGTGCCTCAGTTCCTCAGCTGAGGGGGCTGGATATATTTAGTCCCAAATAAACTTTGACTAGCTTCTATGACCATTTTTAACTATAACAATTTAATTCACATGTAAACTTTATCTTCTTTCCGTAAGAAAACAGATTTTGGTTAAATTGAAAGACAATCTATGGACAGAGAGCCTCCTGAGGACAATGTGCTTTGGGAGCTGGCACTCGTCCTTGTTTACCAGTACAAGAACACATTCTTCTAGCAACATTTTGTACCATCACTTGTATTTAAAACTCTAAACAGCAAGGGCCAATTTCTTGTCTTATTTCAGTATTAGTCAAATAATTCTCTTAATCTCTCTAGAATTATTCCTTACTCATGACAGCTCAAGTGCGAAAAGTAAGACTGTACATGCTTAAATGCGTTGTTGCAGTCATGGAACCTTCCCTTGACAACATCCCACCCATAAAATCATCAAAAATAAGATGCAATTTTACTGTGACTTCTTTGCCAAGATGCAAGGCCAGAGCAGGAGAGGAAGGAATCCTTCTTTTCACCTTATAAAGCACCCAGGAGAATAACTGGGTTTTGCAAACCCCTTAAAGCTACATCAACCTGAAAAGGGTGCAAAAAACTCTTAATCCTTAACAGGGCTGGCATCTCCTAAAGGAAGATGTGGGAAAGGGCAGCACAGGCAACCAACCAACGCTGTGAAAAAGCAGCGTGAAACAGAGATGAGCGAACTGAATTTTACAAAAAGCAAGGACACGAGCGACCTGCCAGTGTTTGGTGAAAGAAGATTCCGAGGCCTCACCTTTAGAACGGATAAATCAGAGCCTGGAGCAAATAGCAGCAAGTGAACGAAACCCAGGATTAGTTGTCTTTGATTGATATAGGAGATGCCAAGGAACAACTTAAAGGGTGGCTGAAGACATTGACCGAGTACGCGAGAAACTTCCTGAGAAACCTTTTCCAGGGTTTCTAACAAGAAATAAGGAGGAAAAAATAAACCAAACATAACTACCAGAACTACTGCTAGGAAGAAAAGAGCCCAATGGCCAATCTGGGACAGTGGCATGCTACCTCAGCTTTTCCAGCCTTCACACTGAAAGCCAAAGCCAAATTTAAAGACTTTTTGGATGCTACATTGCAAGGTGACAGAAAGTGGGGGCACAAGAAATGCCATGCTGATACAAGGAAAACCTCTCTCACCATGAGGATAATCAAAGAGATTTAACCCGGGAATGGGCTGCCTAGACAGCCTGTGCAACCTCCATCTCTGGAAATATTCAAAACTTGATCAGATCTATGCCTTGGCAACCTACCGAGGGAACAACCAAACTGATGTAACAACACCTACTTCAAGCAGCAAAATGGACTAAATGACTTCCAGAAGTCCTTTCCAACCTAAATTATTCTATTACCTTAACCCAAACGAACACAAAATCAGCTGTTTGATAAAGATCTCGATTTTGCAGATAACAAAGGTATTATGGGTATTTGAGAAGCAGTTACCAGTTATTTTAGAAAAAAAAAAAATAGAGAGAAAGATTGTTTGAAGCCTGAAGTGTACTTGTATTATTCTTTTTGCTGCAGTTAGCTTGTCACTGTAAAATGTCAAGGGAACAGTTCCTTTTCTAATAACAAAAGCTTCACAGCTTTCTGAGTCATTGTCTCTTCAGCTGTGTTTGAAACTATATGGTGAGCCAATAATTTAAATGGGAGTTTTTGTACTGATTCCAAATGCACCAGGATGGGCACGTTATACGGCTGCATAGATATCAAAAGCAGGCACAGAAATTTACAAATAATCAATCAGAAATTATTTTAAAATATTAATTGCTTTAATAACCAGCCTCTAGGCTGAACACAGACAAAAACATCTGCTCAGTGTATTTGCTAGCTTTTATAAGTACCTTTGTTCCCCCCCTTTTTTTTTTTTTTGACATAAATTTTATTCCTCTATAAAGGTTCTGATCTTTGGACTAAGGATTCTTTCCTTTGGCTTTGAGGCTTACAAAAAACAGCTAAAAATGGAATGGCTAACTTCTAGAGAGAGGCAAGAAAGCTTTTAAGAATTTACACAAGGTACACATCTGCTTAGTTTACATAAATCCTCTCCCTCACTTCAAACATCCAGCGCTGTCTGAACTTAATAGGAAGGGGTAAATCCAACTGCTTTCCCTCCCATATTAATATATATAAGTGGATCTTCAATTGCTTGTTTTTCTTATTGACTTTTTTCTCTCTCTATCAGAAAATGATGGATTAAAACAAAAAGGAAAAAGAAAACAAATTTGACTCAAAAAATCTGTTCGTTTCCCAATTTCTTCAAGGCAAGGCTTCTGGATTTGTGCTAAAGCTTTTCCATCACCAAACTAAGGATCAAAACTGTGAGGTACAGGCATATCTACACCTGACAGCACCTGCTTTTATTAAAGAAAACCAACCAAATGAAGTGTCCAAAAAGTGTCATTATTTCTGTTTTGTAGTTCTCACAGCAAAATGAAAGAATATCTGGTTACTTCTGCAATATTTGCTTTGGCAATACTACTTTGGAATGTCCCTGTCCTGGCTCAGTTTGGTCAGACCACATCTGAGGGCAGCGTGAAAAGGCTGCCTTGAAAGGCTTCCGTGGAGTAAGAACATCCCTCTGCAGCACAGTTCCACAACAATTGTTCCATCCTGCTGTGAAAAGCTCTGCCAAAGACACAGAAATTGCATTTGGGATATTAAGAAACAGGAAATGTCATAAACCATAAAAATTCAGACCAGCCTTGGGAATGTTCCAGTTCATACCAGAAACAGAGGAGTCAGTTTAGGGTTTTTTCTTTCTTTTTTTTTTTTTTTCCCATAGAAACAGCTTTAGATTATTTTCCTCATTCCTTTTGTCAAATCCTAGCATGAAAAGAAATACTCTTATTTTAAATTACTTCTGTGGGTGTAGTGATGTGACAAAAGAAGTAAGGAAGAGGATTTGTAAGAATTGTTCCTATGACATTTTTAAGCTTACATCAAAACCATTAAGTACAATATTAGAGCTACATTTGAATAAAACAGGTTTTGTCAGAGCTGGTGAGGATACCCCAAGTTTTACTTGGATATTGAGAAATAACAATAAACTACTGAGTTGCAAGTAAGACACTTTTCCTTCTCTATATTCCCTGTGAGTTAACCTTGTCTTGCCCTTCTAGCTATCAAAATTATTTTCTTTAATTATTCCATGCCTCACTGATTTAATTACAGCATGATAAGTTGCTTCCCAACTCAGAAAGCTACTGAGAACAATTAACAGCATGTTAAATTTGTTTTCTCTTTTGGGTCTGTTGTTTTTTTGGAGAGAAAGAATTTCTAAATATACCATTTACTTTAACACTGGAAAGTGATGTGAAAACCATGAATTTACATCTACTCTTGGTGCTACTGGGTTTTGTCACACTAATGCATTCTTTAGGATGTTCTCATTTTATTTCCTTCTATGTTGTCTTAGAAAAACACCAAACCTGTGTTTCTGACAAGCACTTACAAGGTCAGGGAAAGCACAAACTCCCAGAAGTTTGCCAACAATATTCTTTTTCTAATATTTCGGAGACTTTTATTAAAGAGAAATTAAAATTCCTCTGAGAGCCTGTATAACCCTTCAGCCAATAGATGTCCAGCGATTTTTACATTGATAGTATATTTGACAGCCACATTCTTCAAAATAATTTTCAATGAGGAAAGTGTGCTCTCTCAGCCAGGACAGGCTCCATCTACACCAGCATCTGTCAGCAGCCATCACTGACAAGGGTCAATACTCTAAAAATTTACAGCAAAATATTTCTTTTTTGATGCATAACTTAGAAGCTGAAACAGAAAATGCATTTTTTGTTGTCATTTCGAGGGTTTGGTTCATCAGTTTGTTTTTAAGTGTGTTGTTAACACAGTTGGAACAAACCAACCAGACTTGACATTTGATGTTGGATAAAACACAGTAATATAAACATGAAGTTGATCAATTTTGCCATAATTCCACATTTACATCCCTGCACAAGATGAGGATTTTTTTCTCCAATAGATTAGTCACGTGAAAAACAATAAAGCATGTTCACTTCTAAAAACTTCAGTACGGACACCAGAGTCTCCTTCTTCTGTTTTATTTTTCAACATTTCACATGTATTGTCAGAAAATATAATTCAAAGAAACCCCACAGCAAGAGCAAAGTACTGTAAAGCTTATCTTACAAATTCCCTCTTGCTTCCAAATACTTTTGATGTCCTTCATGTCATGCTCAGGTCTGCCACCACACACCTACACGGGAGCTCACTGCCTTCAGGACTTAATTTGGCCATCATATCTAATACAACAAAGAGCTCTGAGGGAAACCACAGCTATAGATGCTGCCATCTCATATTTTTCCTCGGAAAATCTCTCTGTTCATTACTTGAATGGCCACAGGCCATAAATGTTAAATCTAAAATCTTCAGGATAAAAGTCATACTGACACAATAATTTCTGAAATGAATGCTACACCAATTATTTGCAAAAAAAAAATTCAAAAACCACCCCAAAACAAAAAAGCAACATCACTAAAGCCCATTGCTGCTCATGGGCTAGATCTTCACCAAGGATTGCGATAGTCATCAGTTTTTGTAGCAATCTCCTTGAATTTCACAGTTAAGCATTATAAATTATACTGCAAAGGAAAGTCAGAACAGATGGGCTAGGACAGAGTGTTTGGAGGATGGATTTATCTTGTTATTCTAAGCAGTGGTTTGTAGAGTAGATGGAAGCAATCTACCAAAGATGGTACTACATGCTTTTTTCAAGCTAGTGAGCCCAAAGTCCTATCACCTGATAACTGAGCTAACTCATTATTATAAGAACCAATGCCAAGCACTTGTGTACTAACAAAACCTAACAACAAAATGAAAAATAAAACAAAAATAAAACCACAAACCCTTATCAAGCTACAGTTTATTCCTGCTTGAGGTCTCTGCAACCTGTATGACGCTCACCCACTTGCACAGGGAACTTGACTATTTAATTTCTTTGAGTGTTCAAACCATGCCCCCTTTGCCAGCCTGTTTGACCTGATATGGCAGGATGGGGACGAAAACCAACCACACAGGCAAAGGCCACATCTCAAACCCTCCCACATGTTCCTTCACCTGTCATCAATTTCCCTACTTCACCTGAGGTCACTGCTCGACCTCTGTTGATTTTGCCATTATTGCACAGCACACATGGACAGCTGAGACACAGCAAAAGCAAAATTTCCCTTTTACAGCTCTCTTGGGCTGATTTTATGATGTGTATCCCCTATCGCCGCTCCATGCCCAGACATGATTCCTGTGCCTTTCTGTGTCTTTAAAACTGGGTGTGAGAGAAAGAAAAAAAGCCAGACAAACTTTTCAAAGCAGTTTTTGTGTTCAAGGACATGGGGAGATTGCTGCTGCTGCTGCTGCTGCAGAGCAGAGGAAAGCACCTTCCTGCTTTTCCCAGCTCTTGGCTCCTTTTCTCCGAGGAGAGAGACGGAGAGTTCAACTCCTTTGTTTCCCTGGGACTTTGGTTTTTCCTTCTTCTCTTCTGGACTGTTCAGAGCACCAGAACATCAGAACCTCACTGGGAGGCCTCACACCTCGGCCCGGAGGGGCCCGAGCCGACCCAGCTCCGAAGAGGAGAGAGAGAGGGAGAGAGAGGCCACAGCCACGGAAAGGACTCTAAAATCTTCCCAGCTTTTCTCTCCACAGCGAGAGGTTTTATTATTTAGCATTATTCTTTTCCTGGGTGTTTTTTAAATAAATAGGGGGTTTTTCCCTTCTTTCACTTTCCTCGAAGGAATTTTTTCCCTAACCTGTTGGGGGAGGGGTGGCTGTAACCTGCCTTCTATAGAGGAGACGTTCCTCCCAGAGCGTTCCTCCAAATTTTGTCTCAAACCAGAACAACAGCATTGCTTTTAGTCTTTATCTCCTACTCATATTCCCCTCCCCTCTTGAATCACCTTCCCCCACTCCTGGCTGGGGCAGTAAAAAAAACCCACCACTTTTTTTCTATATTAAAAAAACCCCAAAATATTTAAAATTTAAGCATGACCATGAGCGCCCAGTCAATGAAGCCAGAAAAAATTCCCCAAAACTTTAGAAAAATTGTTCTACATCTTTAATATTTATAAAGCATGAAGTAAAAGAATTTGAAGATAAAACAAAAAATAACAGAGCTGTCATTCTCCTACTATTTTTTAAAAAGTTGTCAACTAGCAATATACTGAAATTATGTTTAAATGAGTAAATTATTTGCTTGTAGGGACAAAAATTTATTTGTCAAAAGCAACATCCTAACAAAGCCCACCCACTGATAAAATACTGATTAGTGGATAGTCAGTAGCAGGAATCTAGATTGGAATAAAGTATTTGATGTTTTCAAATCCAAAAAAAATATTCACTTCGTTTGAATTGACAGGAGCCTGAAGGTGAACGCCACAATTAATGGAACAAATTAACACCCACTGAGACAAAGATAACATAATTTAATATTAAAATGCCCAATACTGCTTCTTAAAAGAGACCTTACTATTGTGAATGTATTTCCCTGAGGAAGTTTTTGATGCAGTGTCTTTAGTACTCGAGGTTAAGTCGTGGAACTGGAACCATCAGAAGAGACTTGTCAGTTCTTCAGTGCAGCTGAGACACAGATTTCACCTGTCAAGAATTAATACCTGTAACAACTGAATCTCGTCTACCTGGGCTGTTCTGAGAGCTCTCCCTGACAGCTGGGACTGCACAGCCTACTGAACATTCAGCCACACAGTGCCAGGAGGTGCTGGGTGTTTGTGCTGAAAGACACGAGTGCAGAGAAATGAAAGAAAGATAAAAGGGGTGATATTGGTTACTTTTCCACTTCCCTCATTCTGAAGGGGCAGCACATGGGAAGAAGGCACAATCTAATTGTATTTGAGAAACAGCTGAAAGGCCACCCTCATCTGATAATTACAACACATAATTATCAGAGATTGAATTAATCCATGAAATTCTTCTACATAATTAGGGTGGTTTTCAGCAAGCTTCTCCACCTACCCATTGTTTAGCGTCTGCTCGTGGCTAAGAACAGTGTTAGAGCAGTGTCTCGAGCTCATACAATTGTTCTGCTTGCAAAAATTCCTTGCAGTAGGGGTTTGTAGCAAATATTGTTGCCAAACTTTGGTACACAGATTTTTGGAGAATGCAGTGGCAGGGAACCTGTACATCAGGATCTTTACCTCAGCCCTAAAAATGCCAAAATCACACAACCTTCTCGTATCTGAGTATTTGCCAACACCACTGGCACTGATTGCACTTTTGCTACAACAGAGCAAGTAAATGATGGAGAAAGAAGAATTGCTAAACACATGGAAATCAGAAAAATTCTGTCAGGGATAGAGCAAAAGCAGCGTTGAAGGGTACAAGAAACAGAATAGGAAATGGATCAAAAATTGTCCAAGACATGCATAGGCAGGGCAAGAACCAAGTCCAGGCGTATCTCTCTGCTGCAGCATTGGATTGTCAGACTGTGGATGTGATTACATTTAAATGACTTACATTAACCCCCCAAATCACTCTGGGGTAATGAAACTCCTCGGAAGATTGTGATTCCTTTTCACGGTGATTTTAAGCATTTTCTACACAATGACATACAGCAGCAGGGAGAGGAAACAAACCCTACAGTCTCAAGAAGCTTTTTGCCTCAGTGGGGTTCCTGAAGTCTCGTTGATCCGGATAAAGGTCAGCATTTCATGGAGGAAGTGATTACAACTATGCTTAGAGGGGCATGGATTAAGCAAAAGATCCAGAGTCCGTATCTCCCTCAGTCATCGGGACAAGGAGAGCACATGAATAAGACTATTAAAGGAGCACTATGAACAGTAGTAAGCAGTAATGACAGGGATTAGAATGATAAATCACCCTTTATATTGAGAAGCAGGCATAGACTAGGAACTGGAATTCAGCCCTACCACGTTTTATTTGGAACAAAAGCGCAGTTAATTAGATTCTTAACTTCATTAGAAACTCCAAGAGGGAGATATTTCACTGTGGATAAATGAGATACACCAGGTGCGATCAGAGATACAGGAGGAAATAGAGCAAAGGTTCAGACACTTGGAGACAAGCCGGGGTGCTCCTTCAGGTACCTACATGGGAAACAGGTGAACCCATTATGGGTTTGAGATTGACATCCAAGCAGTGCCATTTAAACATTCCCCAATGTCGGTCTAGAGTCTGAAACTGAAGCAACAAAGAAAACCAATCTCCTGATTTTCTAGACAAAAATTCAAGGCATAACTTTGCTTTTTATAGTGGGGAGTCATTTGTTCCCACCAAACATTCAAACTGAAAAAGAGACAGAAAAAAAATTACATGCTTTGAAAACGAAAAACATATAAACATAAAACATAAACATATAAACATAAAACCAGATACAGTGATGTTGAGGGTGTTTTGAAAACCGAGATAGGTCTCACAATCTTATGCTGCTGTTAGGTGACACTCTAGTGACACCTGACTGACCTTCTACTGAAATCAATTACCAACTTCAGTTTCACTTAATCAGAAGGGAATTGCAGCCTGAATTTCTTATGAGGCATGAGTGGCCACTGGAAAACCAGAAAATCATAAGGACAGCACTTAGAACTTTATTCTACTTTATTTATTTACTTACTCGACTTTATTTATAGAGCCAAGTGGCTTACTGAAAAAGAAAATGCAGACAACACGTATCTAAGTACCTGTCAATTTTGCCCCCTCTTCAGTTTAGCTTTATTTTGCTTACTTGCCTGAACATATTTAGCACTTTGTGAGTCGAACTGTGTGTGGCAGAAAATAAGGAAGAATGGTAACTATTTGTGTCTCTTCGCCATATTGAAGACAATGTTTTGGCTACAATTAATTCAGAGAAATTAGATAAATGCCTTTCATTAATATTTTGCTATCTGAATTAAATCTGATGAGCAGGACAATTTCTTTATGAACTATCATGAGATGGTGGTGCCTCAATACCTTTGCATGTGGAACATATTGTTTTTATGAGTTTCTTGTATCATCATCCATCTGCTTCAGCCCCCATTGCGAGGCAGTTGCATCATAAGAGAGCACATACTTATTTCTCTGTATATAAAACTAATGTACATTCCATTTTCAGAGAAATCTGTGGGAAGAAACCGTATGATAGGTAATCTGTAAACTTAAATGAGTCGGTACATATTAAGGTTATCATGGGGCTCCACATACAGCAGTGAGAAAGCATCAAGCTCATTATCCCTCTAAGGAACAGAGCTGAGTCCCTCCCTAGACACCGGCCTGTAACCCAGCCCTTTCTGCAGCAAATGAAACCCAGAAACCATTAAATAAAAAATCAAATGTGCTTTCTGGTGCATTGCAAGACTTTAAACTACATTCCGCTGGAGCAGTGAACTGATGGAGCAACAAATCCATTTCTTGGGGAAAGCAGGGCAAAAAGCATTCAGGCTGCTGCTGTTCAGAGAGCAAAGATACTTAATGCATGTCTAATGATGTAGAAAAGACGGGAAAAGTGGGTACCTAATTACAGCAAGGAAAAGAAAGGAATGGCCCACCCAATTATTGGTTGAATTTAGTGTTTCAATCCTTTCACAATAGCCTTAGAATTGTCAAATGTGGTAACGAGAAAGACAACAACAATCAATTCCACAGCCAGTTCATGCAAAGAACAATTCCTTTTCTGGGTGTTTTTTCTGCCTTTCAGAATTTCTAAAGAACTGCAATAATACAAATAGCTGCTCCTTTAAGGAAACAAATCAGAATTGATTTTGTGGTGCTTCACACGATGCAAAGAATCAAGATAAATACAGTGTTCAGGTTCTGAGACCCTTAGTGATATTACACGCCACTCGTAGGGACTCTCCAGCTGAAAAATGCAAACTCACATGAGAATTGAAATACTATTCAATACAAGTAAGGATGGCCAGAATCCAGCACCTCGTTAATGCATCCATTTGCCTTTCATACTATAACAGAGCTGTGCTTGAAATTTTAACTGCAAAATGTGCTCTGCAGAGCTGTTCTAGATTTCTGTGGGCATGCAGACACTTCACCAAATATTTACATCAGCCTGCCAGAAAAATTTTTCTAATGGAAATGTCATTCCATGTACATGGAGTAGAGCTTCTTCTATTTAAATGTAGATTTACTTACACACTCTCATAGAACACAATCTTGAAATACTGGTTGTATTAGGAAGAAGCAAATGGCCAGTCGTGCCACGTTTATGACTAATTTAAAGTAGACTTCGTAACATCTAGGAATTACCAATGTGTTGTAAGAGTGAGACCATTCACTGCTAAACTCCATTCTTTTATCTCTGTCAATAGACATTCTGAATCATGGAGCATCTCACCAAAATGTTATAATGGCAGGTTTTACTAAAGCCTCAATCACTAGACACATACTTGGTAAAATCATTTGTTAAATGATTTTACTAAAATCATTTTTTACTAAAACTAAAAATTAACCACATTACACTACTTAGCTTTTTAATTACCTCCTTTCATCATCACTGCACTCAATTTGCTCTTCACATTCACTGATGTGCAATGAGAACACCACCATACTACAGTAAGCAAAATAGTTTTGCATAGTAATGGGCCCACTGGAGTTCTGATTTCAACATAGAGACCAAAATCTCTTTATCTGTAACCTGCAGAGATAGTATGACATTTTGATTCATGAATAAAATACATATTTTAAAAATGTATCATAGTACATTAAAATAACACCTTCAGTTCCTGACACAAGACAAATCAGTGCCTTAACATGAATTATCATGCATAACTTCAGGCAGTTATAAAAAAACTAATTTCAAACATTCCGTAATAAAAAATGACAACACCTCTGATGTCATCAATAGTGACTCCGCTGTATGATCTGAAAGGAAATCAAATTATGACTATCATTATTATTTCTATTCCTTTCTCTCTTTGTTTCTCCTCACAAAATGACAATGGCCTTGAAGTCAAATTAAACATCTGTTTGCAAAATAAACCAGAGTGCTACTGACAGCTGCTGCTGAATGGCAAATGTCCTACAGCTGTCGGGCTCCTAAATTAACAATGATTTTCATTACGAACAGCAAACAACAAGCAAATTATGGAGCTGATTTTTTTCTCCATCCCACTATTTGAAATTTATGAAAATGCAGACTCTACTAGAGACTCAGCCAGAAAGAAGTCAGCGTGTACTGTTCTATTTCCTCCCTTGCAGGGAGCAAAATTCAGATAAAATCAGATTTCAGTGTAAGATACTTCATAGAACTTCCCTCCTGACATGTCTTAAATCTCTTTTTGCCTTTTCCTCTAGGATATGTAAATAGAATTAATAATTCATTGAGGGTTTATCTTCCTCTGACACAAATTTTGTCAATAAGGAGAACTATTGAAAAAAACATTTTCTTGATTTTTCCTACCTATATTTAGATTTGCAAATCAAATCTTTGTAGATTTGCACACAGGTGCATCAAACCAGCAGATTTTTTCAAAACTTTACTTAAAATGCTTATATATTAATTACATCAGAAGTAGATGGCAGGATTTTTTAGACAGCAATGTTCTTATTTTTAAAGTAGAAGAGGTGGGCAGGGGAAGCTCGATCATAGGACACCCTACAATCACACAGCAAAGGAAAAGCTTGTACAGTCATAGAGAGAGGAAAGGCTTGAGCAGTTCATGAAAGACCCTTCTGACACCACTTTTTATGGCTTCCTTATTTCTCTTCAAGTTTGGGATCAGAAAGCAGGAACATTAGAAAGCGCTATGCCTCATTTTCTACTTCACATGACTTTTTTGAAGTGCACGATTTAAACCCACAAGTATCCTTAGAGCAGTGTTGGGAATCTGGAAGGACCGAGAAACTCGGCCTGGATAATGGCTGGGAAATAAAAATGAAAGTTTCAAATGTCCCACGTGGTTTTGTAAAATGCCAAATTAGGACACAGGTGAATTCTGACCAGTCCTGTGTTTGTGCCCACAGTTAACCTTAATAAATAATTTTTTAAAGTATTTTCCCATAAAGTCTGGAGAAATCACAATGATGATCAAAAAGGTACTGATATCAGTATCTTGTCATACGGTATGTTGAACTATTCTTTAATGCCTGAATTCCTACCCCACTGCACATCAATGCACAATCTTTTCATCTTTTACAAAACAGCTTGTTTTACAAAAAGACATTTGTGAAAAAAATATAATGATAAGGAGCAATGAAAGTAACTGCACGTTCCTTCAGCTTACCATAAAATATGCCATAACACTGATTTTTTTTTTAATATGAAATTATTGTGGGCATTTTCAAGATAGAATGCAAAAAAATTTTAAAATGTTATCTTTCATAATAAAGCCATTCCCCCTGTTGCTAGAGAAAGACCACCACCCTTCTCCTTACTCTGTTTTTCTCATTGTTTTTCTATTGCTTTGCTCTCCTCAAGGAATAAACCCATCCTTGAGTAGCAAAGCCATTAATCTGTTTTGCAACACTACATCTTTACAAACAAAACAACACATGAATGAATCTAACTAGATTATATAGGGTTACTTTATTAATTGCACCACAGAAAAGAAAGATTATCTAGAAGAACACAAAATTACAAGAAAATCCATTTATAGCACTTTCCAAATTCACGTGCTCCCACAGTGAAGTTAAAGAAACAATATTAAACCTGTGACAAAATGAAAGTGAAATGGCTTTGGGTTTTAAATGTAAATGTGTCAGTAGATCCAGGGGGCTGCTACTGTATATATTGAGATAAAACATGCATTTTTACACCTAATATTAGAGCTGATATAAATATAGAAGCTATATAGAAATGCAGGTTATTCTTTCTTCCTTACACAAGTAAACTCCCTGTGGACATTTAACCTATTAAATAAAATACAGGGTTCAAAGTTAGTTTCTTTGGAAAGTTTAAACTTTTATCCTGTTTGTTTAAAAAAAACCCTAAAATTGCTGGATGAAGAAAATGTTTCATTTATTTTTAAGAAACCAGGACAGTGCAATACAAGCTCTTCTATCCTGCAGTGGTTTGTAGAAGAGTCACTGGCTTCTAGGTGCTCTTGAGAAAACAGAGGCATTGAAAAATGAGTTGAGCTGTACATAATAACCCAGCGATGAAGGACAGGAATAGACCCAAATGTATTCATTCCCAGTCTACGTCCCTGGCCATGCAAAGCTGGGCACATCTCTGTTACAGCACCTAAAGATGAAGAATGGGGGAAAATGAAGGCACATCAAAAGCATCGCATATGCAAAATTGCACATTTTCTATCTATCAGAGGTTGCATTTGTTCTCTGCACTCTTAGGAGGTGCAGAGATATCTTAGTTTGCCATCTTAATTGTGTAGAAATACATAAAGTGTCTATATAAAATATTCTGTTTAAGCTATGAAATATTAAGCTATACTGCTATTATCTCTTTCAAAAATGAAGTTCAGAAACTACTGCTGTGTGTGGTAGTTAACTGGAAGATAAAGATTTTGTGTTTCCTTAAAAAATAGCAGTACGGAAATTATAAAAAATTCACTGCTTGCAGAAGACTCATTCATTCTACTAGGAGAAAGAATAAAGTTATTTATAATATGAAAACTGTTAACTTCTATTGTTCCATAAACAGAGCTTTTGCTAGGTAAGGAGGGCAGGTTGGTCTCTCTCTTTCCTTGGCTGTTACATTTACTCATAATGGAAAACTGTCAGTAAATGCTTTACAATTTTGCTCAATTGTTCCACTATTAGAATTCTAATAAACAGTCAGGTAAAACTGCTGACATGAAGTGTCTGGACAATCACAGAGGAAAGACTGAGAGGATAAATGGAAAAGACTGAATAACAAATTTAATATCTGATTCAAACAAGCAAGGTTTCTATCTTGTTAGTTTTTACACTTGGAAAATTTAGAGGCATAATTTTATTGTGAATTTCTCATAGCTCGTCAACTATGTGCCAGTTGCAGTCATCTGCTTCAGAACAAAGAGTGTGAGTTTTCCATAAGTGTAAATCCATGAATCTCCCTCAAGTACAACCCATAAGTATTCAGGAATCCTAAAATAACATGTAAGATCATCATTTCACATCTTTTGTAGCAAATAGGGTGCTTGATTTAAAGAATACATTCCACATAAAGCATTTACATAAATACCAAATTAAGCATATGGAGAAAGATTTGAGCTGCATTTTAATCAGGTAAGCATCCCAACAAATCAAGAAAAGTTCTATGTATTGGGGTAAGTAGAGCCAAGCAAAGAAATGTTTTAGTGGTGAAAACATCAGAGAGGAGCAAAGAATCTACTCAGAGCACTTTATCACCTTCGTCTAGCAAGCTGAATAAATTAAAACCATGTCCAACTTCTCTTCCCTCTCCCAGCTCATTAATACTGATGAAGGATTTAGGACAAGCATGAAAGGTAGCAAACGAATTTTTCAGCTGCAAGTGTACAAATTTCTTTGTTCTTTATTGTTTTTTAAGTTCAACTCTGTGATCATCTATCACATGTTGCTTTTATATGACTGGCAACAGTTTCAGAGGCACTGCAGCTTCCACCCTTGTAAAGCAGTCTGGCAACTGCAACTTCTTTCTGTTAGAGGCAAATTTGTGCAATATTGGTTTTGTGGGAATCATAATGACAGCACTTTTAGCGAGAGAGATAAATTCTGAAATACATTTTCATTCCGAGCACCTCAGTTTGGCATTCCTCATAAACACTCCTCTTAACGTGGTGTTAATGACTGGGCCACGTATTAATTTACACACCACAGAGCTGCCCTTGTGGATTCTGGGCCTGGTTATCCAGGTGCCTCGTGCTCTGTTTCTGGCCCAGGGACCGCACCGTGAGTTTTGAGTGTGGAGAAGAAATCTGCCTGCGTACCAAGACAGTTTGAGGATGTGTATGTCGTTATGAACTCCTGAGGTTTTATGAAATTTGGTTCTTCTTTTAGTCTCTCCGACAACACATTTCAGAACAGTGTTTACTCGGAGTGACAGGCCCAGTGACCTGAATGAATAGAATGCTTGAAGTTACATGAAATCCAAAAGTAAATATTCAAAAAGCTCTAACTGGAGTTCATTTCCCCTCAGAGCTTTGAAGCTTGAGAGGAAGAGGACGGTCAGAATCCACATGGAGGTTGGAAACTGAGTGTTATATCCAAGGCCTAACCCATGGAATAGAACTGAAGTTGTCCTCGTAGATATGACAGCTTTGCTCCGGCAGCACAACTATCTAAAAGATTTTGCCAAAACATGCTTGATATACGCAAAATATGCCATAGTTTTTATTTAGAAGGCTGCAATTCTTTAAAATTCCTCTGCTTTCTGATTGCATGCAAACAGGACCCAGTGTAATTAAAATCATGAAGATAATTACATATTCAAGAAAACCAGAAACTCCACACTTTTCCTCAAAAACTATAAAACATTTCCCTAGAGATGGCTCAGAACACATTTCCAGAAACAAACAGCAGAGACAGTATGATGAACACAGCGCATTTCTGCAAGTACTAATGGTAATGAACAGTATTTACAGATACCAGATTTTAATTTGTTGGTTGTTTAAGCGTGATATGTATAGCAGAAATAAATAACTTGTCTGCAGGAACTTTTGCTACATTTACCACACAAGTCACATGAGTCATCTGAGAATTCAATTATTTCACGAGCCAATCACAGACTGTGGTTTCTTCTCTAAATGGTAAATTGAATATAACTTATCTGCGTGTGGCCATCATTTACTGCATTTAACAATTAATCTCAGCCTCAGTGAAAATCAGCAAATGCTAAAGGAGGAAAAGATAATTACCCTCTCACAGTATTTGACTCTTCATGAGATCTACACCAGCTGACAGATTTACTCAATTTGGATACTAACAAGATTCTCCCTACCATGAAATTTTAATATGTGACAAGCTACGAACTTGACAAAATTTTCTTCACTCTTGTATTCTATGACAGAATGCTAAAGGACTTGCAGAAAACAGTTTGCTCTGTATTTCCCACCTGTTACCTGTGTCAGACCACCCACCTGTTCAGTACCACACTCAGCTGACACACTGTCTTGAGGAATACAACAAGCCAGGTGAATCTAGAAACCTGGGCCTCAAAGCAACTTAAAAGAGGTGATTTTCCATCACTGCTAAGAAGCTTTCAATAAGCATTTATTGTCCTTTTTTTGGTCAATGGGCAAATCACTATTTGAAATCCATACTTTGGACTTTCCTTGTTTAATAAGATAAATCTCCATTACTTGGAGGGGTTTTTTTTATAGAATTAAGCACAGCCTCTGAATATTAGCTGTCGAAAAAAAAAAGCATGTGTACTGTTCTACTTCTCATAAAAAGTAGAACATGCTAAACCAAGCATGAAAGTTTATATGCAGAAAAAAAAAAGGTGATTCTTAAAAGTTAAAAGAGTTTTCACTCACTTCAACAAAATATTAAAACAGATCGACCAAGACAGGGTTCAAAACCCTGAAAATTTCTCTACTTCCATGTGATGATACAAATACCACCAGGCTCTGCCACTGCTCCATTGTCTATTGTCATTATTTTCTGTATGAATTGCACATCACAAAAATAAACGTAAAGTTTTCTCAAGAAAGTTTTAACAGTAGGTTTTCAAAGATCCTAGAAAGCAAGTGCATTCTGAAGAGCTCAGAAACCTGGTAAGTAGAGTTTAAAACAGAACCTTTTATCAGAACATGAAGGAATGACCTGGCCCTCCCATCCTGACACGTGACACGTTGGTGTGCGATCAATCACGGGAAACAAGGCAAAGAAAACAGGGATAGAAGGAGGTTGCACTGCAAACATGGAAACAAGCAGACTGTGCACAGCATGACAGCTTGGAAGGTCCAAATAGATGAATAGGAAAGAGGGCTTAAAGCTTGAGAGTCTCCCAAGCAGTGTGTAAAATAAAAGTCTTTTATCTTGCGTCTTCAGTGAGACTCAAGCACAGGACTAAGTGTGTGGATAAATGGAGCCTCAGCTACTGTTTGCATCCCAGAAGCATATTTAGTGCTGGCAGTTTCAGCAGAGTCCCGAAGGATTCAAACCTTTAGGGTGCTTCACTGTCATCTCTTGTTGGGAATGGAGAAAATGTATGAATTATTCTCAGCTAAAAAATTACAGTACAACATCATATGTTAATCCATTTCCTTCTTTTTTCTTCTCACGATTCTAAGTCTTCACACAGAAAGAGATGTTTTAGAAAGCAAGGTAGTGACAATAAGTCAAATTCAAACATGTTTATTCCCCTAAACTTTGTATTTTTCAGCCACCCAGAAAGCTAGCATTACACACACGTGTACACATGCCAAATGATTTAGGATCCCTCACTGAACCCTACAACCACAGATTCCCATTTGTCTGTGTCATTTTGTGCTTGTCACAGCCCCACTGATCACGTGCACCATGCCTAGAAAGCACTGGGAAGGCTACGACCCAAATCCAAGCAAGTGTTTCTACCAAAGCTACCAGATTTCACAAAATGCAGAAAAACAGCTGCTCCCAAACCTCACTACTAGCCCAGGAAAAGCTTCCTGGAAGACTCTATACTCAGTTATACTGCTAGAGAAAAAAGCCAGAAAAACAACTTTATTTGGCACTTAAACAATAATAATTTTTTGTGGATCAGTTATGTCTAACTTGTGACTACATTTAACTTTTCTATATATCGAAGGCAGTAGATCAGGGCATAGAGAAAAAGTATATCCTCATGATCCAGAACAGGCTCCAATATGCTGACATTCTGTTCTGGAAATTCTAAAACAAAGTTATCATAGTCTGCAAGGATTGAAACAGATATGTATTGATAATTAAAAAAATATTTGCACTCCCATCACATGCAGAAGACAGAAAAATACAGAGAGTTTGTTTCCTCTAAAGTTCAAGGTTTCGGAATTTTTCCATGAGGCGTTTGGACTTAACTCTTTAAAACAATACCTGGTTTTAGACTTTTGCTTTTATCCTCTAGAATAATTAAGAAATATTTTTTTCCAATGCCCATGTACCAATAACTATTTACAAATTATTTCCAGCATTTCTATGCTATTCTATGGGAGCTGACCATAAAGAAGGTTTATGAAGAAGGCTGACTACAAACTCTAATTCAGATGCCATCAAATCTTTAGATGCAAAAGGGAAAATGTAAATGTTGTTAATGCCCAAACCCCATCAGTGATTGCTATATATGGGGCCATGGAGGACTGCACTGCAGCACAAACAAATGCCACATTATGATGTTCATTTCTGGCATCAGCAACTCTTAATAATGGTCATTCTTTCTTTGAACAGTCCTGGGCATGGAGCTGTTACCTTCTGAGGCCAATAAAGCAATCATTGGGAGGAAGCTTGTATTTCTCATATAATTTTCCCTGAAAGGTACTCAACAACCTCCTTTCATTTTCCAGCAGCACACACACACCCCAAAGACACTCACAACACACTGTGAATAGGTGGCCATAGCATCAAAATTTTTCCTTTTCCTGGAACCTACGTTTCCAAGCTGCTCTTTTATTTTCCCAAATGGATTATGAGAACTGGTACCAGTCAGCTAATCTAGCTCTTTATTGGCACTTCAGTGTTTCGTTGGCACTACTGATGCATATCCAGCAGCCTGAGAAGGTTGTAAGCCACTGGTTCACTCCGTGCACTCTTTGAGGCAGTGGCAATTTCATACTTTCATGTGCAGAACATCAGAACTGCAGTTCTGACTGTTACATTTTGTAGCCTCTCTTGACTCTTCTGCAAGAATTCGAGTACTTCACAGAAAAAATCCGTGTTCAACATCCAGCATGAACTGACTGGAAGTGAGGAGAGAGAAGAAACACTTATCAAGATCCAGCAGTTGGTGGTACTTTACTGCATTTCTTCTCTGACAAGACCCAGGCAGGCCCCTGAACTGACTTCAGCCACAGATGTTTGAGTTTCAGTGAGAAAAGTACAGACTTTAGTTAATTTTTTTTTTTTTTTTGTAATGGCAATTCTATTTAGGACAGTAATGAAAAAAAAATAAATCCATCAGCTTGTGTTGTTGAATATCATTACTGGATTAAAGTTTAAATCTTTTCTCTTTAAAAAGCTATATAAAGCATCATCACCTTATTATTAATTTACTTAAATAGCAAGTGCCTCAAGCAATATTGGTTATGCAGCTAAGAGGGGGTCAGTCCTGGGGGGAAGACCAAGGAGCTTTACTGATAAAAAGCTCAGCAACACTCAAGGAATTGCCAAAGGAACTCTCAAAAAATTTCATCTATAAACATAACACAACTTATAACAGGTTTTATTGCAGCCTGATGTACGCTTGTCTGTACTGAGCTTAAGAAAAGACTGTAAGAGTATTCATGAGCTGCTTTAGTACATATTAAACCATATGATTCTTAAAATTATTACACTGAAACTAAGAAGCAGCAAGTAGAAGCACACTGCCCAAGATCTGAGACTGTTCCACAGCCAGAGTGGGGGCTAGATCACCCTCACAGATGTGGAAGAGGAGAGTGTCTGTCTCGTGCCCATCAGCAAGAGGAGGAGTGAAGCACAGGGTGAGAGGAAGGCAGCCACAGACCATTTCTGCTGGTGGCAATTTCACAGCCTGTCCAGAAATCAATTGCAATTTTAATAACACATTTTCCTGAATTGGTCTGAACTATCTTCAGCACAACCTTTGTGATGGCGTTCCCTTAAAAGCCTAGAAGTCACTATCCCCTGCACTGAAAAGCCTCTTTGAAACACTTTGGTCTGCTGCAGGGCACATCTCAGTAATTTTTAAGGCTTCTCCCGGACATGGATTCACGGCAAGCAAAGAAATCCCAACTGTCCATGAATATTTGACCAAACTCTCCAATTAAATACAGCAAACAAAGTCTTAGGAGACAGGACAACGTTTCTCGGGCACTCTTTAGTTCTATGGACCCTAAATGAACAACCCTAAAGCAAAGTGCACCTACATAAAATTACCCTCATCTACTGCTTGAAAAGCATGGTTACACATGAGACTGTGTAATAACAGTAAAACATCAGTAAATGATCACTAGCTCTAAAATTAAACCATTCACCTCTAAACAAATAGATCTGGTTTTGCTGATAAAGGTCCATTTAGACAATTGTGACTCTACAGAATGTTCCTACTATTCATCTCAACTCAGAGCATGGTTTTTACTCAACAGACAGATGCAATTCTGAAATTAAGAATTTTTAGGGTTTTTTATGTGAAACAAAAGGCTAGCAAGTTCAATTAGGGCTGCTGACTCAATCAAAGGCTTGGAGTTACTTTTGGATATTTAGGCATTAAACTGCTAACATTTCACTGTGCATGTAGAACTAAACTTGATCAAATGTGTCCAAGGAGAAAAAAGAATTAAGAACTCCATTGGTTCCAATAAATATGAGACTCATCAACTGCACTTTACTTTAATATGCCTTGAAATACTTACTTCAGAATCACACAGCCTGTCCCGGCGGGAGGAGCCGTCCAAAACACCTGGATGCGTGTCCTCCTTCTAGGTGTGCTCTCAGTCACAGCAACGGGACAATTGCTCATGAACTGTGTTTCTTCTTCATCTATGATCTAGGAAGATGGAAAGAGAAGAATGGGAAAAGATAAGGACGTGCATGGCCAATGTCTCTGGAGTGTGTTTTGTCAGTTTGTGTTTTCTTTGAGTGGAATATTTATAATTCTCTCTGCTGAACTCAGCACTACTTCAGTGAATTTATTTATAGCAAGCAGATTGCTCACTGAATTGAAAACAAAAAGCTCATGAAATACAGACAGAAGAATAAGTCAGTTCTAGGTAAAGAGAATTCAGACCTTTCTGAGCATCGCTGCAAATAACCTTTTTTGTGGATCCTGATTACTGGAGCTTCCTGTAAATATTAATGAACTGAAAATAATAAAAGATTCATAATTTCAGATAATTGAGAATCCATTATTTAGTCCCAAACACAGACATTTTTGCTTTTTTGATTGATTGATGGTTAATTGAAAAGTTTAAAGGGTACAAGTCAAAAACCAGAGAGGCTGATTTGGAACTGGTGTTCTAAGGATTTTACTCAAAGGTGTCTTGTCAAAATAGCTTTCTCACTGCATATGTGTTTCAGGGATTGTACTTTAAGCCTTCTGTTCATCAGATCTCAAAGAAATTTCATCAGAAACTGTTAAGTTTTATCTGAAAACAGGCAATGCTCTGATACTGCGAAATCTGTGTTCAAAATGCTCGGTGGTCCTGTTTCATTTGATGAAGCCACAATTCACACAACATTGGGTCAACATTCAGGCAATGAATTACAAACCTTACCGTTTTGAGAAAGAAGCTGTATTTATCAATTTATAGCAAGATTCAGCTCTGAAAGGGCTTTTTCAGAACCCTGGTTCTAACAACACACACACACACATTTACCAACTAAAAATATTACAAAAATAAAATCTTC
>VZTA01016291.1:0-12050 GCA_013398855.1 Mohoua ochrocephala | reverse complement strand
AAAAAAATAAAACCTTCTGGCAGTAAACGTACGTTTAAAAAAGTATTTAAAAAAAAAAAAAAAAATACTCCTTTGCATTCTAAAAAAAGGGTGGCAATACCTTTAATTGGGCCAGATCTGCTTTAGCGAGCAGGCATCCTCGCAATCTCACCCAAGGATACTGCCAGCATTCCCAAACATTTTTAGCTAAGCCAACAAACATTTCTGTATTTCCATGGCAGAATGCAGTGGCACTGGCCCAGAGGAGTGCTGAGAAACTCTATTTAGCTGGTCAATAGGGCAATGGCTAATGAGTTTTAAATTTAAAGCCATTAATATGCTTCAAGTTTTTCAATGCTTCGCAGAATCTGTGTAACCAAACACAACGTGCACATTTGCTGGGTTTTAATTAACGGGAAGCAGTGGGAAGCATGGGATCTGGTGGAGGCTTAAGCTGACTGCAGAGTTTCTACTTCTGCTGGATACCATTTAATGCATGTAAGTTGAGCACCAAGAAATCCCTGATCTACAATTCTGCTTCGGCCACCAACTGTACTTATTCCGTCTGCCTTCTTCCTGCAACAGTGAAATAAAGAAATAAAACTGCCTACTTATCTCTCAGAAAGGTTGTCTCAGTTATTTCAGGACCACATCAATTGACCTTTTATCCATATCTCACAGTAATTCATTCTCAATCAAAACCCAATTTTGGTGGCAGCTCTGAGAGATGAATGAGTGATTTTATACCATCTCATACACAATAAAATACTATCTCACACTATACAAAAGCATGATAATTCCCATTGAAAAGGCTCTTAGGAGGTCATCAGAAAGTTCTGAAAAAGGACAGCTTTTCTAAAAAAATGGAAACATTACAAATTATTGTGCAAACTACGCTGGCTCCCTTGTCAGATGCAATGCACTGCCACATTCTTGGATAAAAACGAAGAATGTGTTCAGTTCAGGTCAAGATTATGTGATTACGTGTAAGTCTGAATAGGATTGATCAGATACAAGCCATTCCACAATGACTTTTTCCCAATCTAGTTTAGCTCTTGCCTGGCACACACTCCCTCAATGGATGTTTCTTGAGAAGCCCAGCTGAAAAGAATTGGTGCTCTCCAAGTTTAAAATCGCTATTTTCAGGTAACAAAAACTTAGCTGCTTTCATATCCCTAAAGATCATTCCTCCAGCAGTCATCATTGTAGACGTACCCACGTGCATCTGCACGTCAAGCAAATCCTTACCTCCAGGTGAATTCATCCTGCTTTTTCCACCAATAGTGAACGGAATCACAAGGAACACCAAAAACAAACCCAACAACGTAAGAAAGGAGTTGTGAGCAGCTGTGAGTAGTTATTACAAGTCAAATTTATTACTTGAGACTGCAAAAGCAGAACCTGAAATATGTGTTTGAATTCTAGGCAGCCATTATGTTGAAGCACATCCTTGCTCCAGTTGCAGCAAATGAACACGGAAACGTTTTTTCTTCTATTGCCTACCTAATTCCTGCAAATTAGCAAGCAAAGAGTTCTCTCAAGGAACACAGATGCCTATAATAAACTAATTTGAAAGTTCTGGTTGCATTTTAGAACATAATCCTGGAAGAACAGGAAGTGGCTGGCCCTCAAGGCCACATCGCTGTTTCCTGCATCACTAACCATCAAAGCAGAAGACTTATGCAATGAGTGTCTACTGGAAAATACTGAGCATAAAATCACAAGGTCTTCCAAAAAGCATTCCTTTGAAGAAAAATTGGACAGAAGCTTTCTCAGTAAAGACTCCTAATGTTGACATAATACAGTACAGAACTCCCAAATTAGTTGGGAAGGCTCAAATGCCAGTTGATTTGAGATGATTAAAGAAAGTCATTTTACGATATATAATAAACCCAAAAATTTTCCAGATTCTAGGATTTCAGATAAACCATCTCAAATCTATTTGTTAAAGAGATGGGGGGCTTCTTTCCGTATCCATGGAGGTTCGATTCTTAATAAAAAGTTTCTTAAGGGTGATAAGAAGGGAATCCTGATTTATGCATCAGGATTACAAATGACATGTTAGGGCGGTGGATGATATTATTACACTCCCATGTAACACAGGAGAAAAGCAATAGTATCCTGGCCAACTTTGGGGGAAAAAGAGACATGTAATACAATCCTGATTTTTTTTCTGGACTCAAGTCAGACCACATAGGCGTGAAGGAAAGATTTGGCAGGGGAAAGGCACGCAGATTAAAATGTAGCGTTTGCAAAATTATAGCTTCTAAAACCCAGGTTATCTGTAATGGGAAGCCTTACATTTCCAAGAATGGGCCAGCAAATTAACCACATGTTGAACAAAAATCCTAAAACCAAAAAATAAACACTTGGCCAAAAAAGCCGAACCCTCAGAGGGAGGGATTTCTATGTGACTTATCCTTTCAAATCCACAAATGCAGTGACATTAGATTTTAATATTCTAGTTAGGTTTTGGTGTGGGTTTTTTTTTTTCCCTTTATGATTGTGGTATTATTGGACCAATTTATTCCTTCAGGGAAACTAGTGTAAATCCTGAACAAGATTCCTGGAGTTAACTGGGATTTGAACTAGTGTCACAACAAGTAGAATTTGGCTGAACTTGGGTAAATCTACATACATGAAAGCAAGGATATTACAAGGGAAAATTTACCAGCTCCAGGCTCAGTCTCACATTCCTTGCATATTACAAACACTGATGAGGTTGAGGACAAGTTTTGAGTGTTCCTGAAAAGCAGGACTGGATAACTGCTTAGTTGTTAAAGAAAAAGAACAATTGGTTTTCTCATAACTGGAACATTTCATGCTGAGTGGCAGAGCTCGCTGTTTCTGGTTTCTATAAACCGTCAGTCAAATAAACCAGGCAGTTATACTCTCTGTCCATAAATTTATATCAGCATTGAAAAAAAGTTTTAAAAAATTTCAAAATACCATACATCACAAAGGAAGGGATTAGTACTGCGTACAAAAGGAGATGAAGTTACATAAACCCTCTACTGGCTTGTGTCCACTTCCTCAGCTGAAACCACTGGCTAGGACCTTCAGCACCATTTCTCGTTCTGTGGACACATCATCACTTTCCACCCACTGAAACAGCTGCATTCTACTGGAACAACAGAATTAAAGAAAAAAAAAAAAAAGAACACAGCTAAAAGTTCACAAGATAAGCATCTTTGTGGGCAGATTTCTTCTTTGGAAGAGCTAATAAGAATTTTGCAAAACTGTCTTCTCCTTGAGGAAACTTTCCAATTATAAAAAGAACATTGGGTGTATGTAACAGCAATAATATTTGGCCTTTAGGGATTAATCTAGAACAGAGCTTATTATACGGAACGTAAAACTAATGGTGTACAAAGTCAGTTTAAAAACCCTACCTCGAAGATGTGCTTCACATAACCACATTCTTTGACTAAAGGACACAGCATTTCTCTCAGAGTCTGTGCTCAGAATCAGAAGAATCAGAACTGGGGCTTTTTATGCAGCGTCAGTAATCAGTCTCAGTGCAGACCATGATTCAAGGCTGTATAGAACCACTGAGCACCGCTGGGCTCTCTGTAAGATTGGCCATCCTCAACAATGCACCACAAGGCTGCTGTTGTCTGATAAGGGTTAGGGTTAGGGTTTGATAAGGGTTAAGGTCGGATCAGGATTAGGGTTAGGATTTGATAAGGGTTAAGATCTGATAAGGGTTAGGGTTTCTCTGAAGCACTGAGAAAAGTGCAGATTTATTGAAGAAAGGCACTGCTAAAATACACTTGTGGATTATCACTGTGTTCTGGTAACTTCTAGCACAAACTTTACGTAGATGTCTCACAAAGCTGCAGTTAGAAATCAAATTTAGTTCTGTAATCATTACCTGAGGAAAAAAATTTTGCTCTCAAGAATCTGCTGTGTGTTGCTCTTCAGCCTGAGAAAACCTGAGCTGTATTACAGGTACTGCAGGGCAGGCAGGATCTGCAGGGCTGCTGCAGGGGCTATTCCAAGGTGCAACTCAAACAAAGGAGTAAGAAAGCTGCTCAATGTGACAAGAGCCTGCAGTGCAGTAAAACTACAGCACTGCACACAGCCAGCTCTCACACTAAACAGCCTCTCCTGCCCAAGCCTGGCCATGGGAAGCTTAACAACATAGCTATTTCTTTACTTAAAATGTATGAAAAGAGTGAAGAGATTATGTGCATTGGCAGAAAGAGGTAACAGTAGCCTGACAGTATTTAGCAAATGTAAAATGTTATATTGTATATTTTTCTTGCGTTGGAATCACTCTCAGTTAACTTAAAGTTATAACATGCTGAATTATAAAGCTTACACTGAAGACGTATGCTTGTAAAATGAAAATGGCCAATTAAGTTAAAGCTGTCTGTAAAACTCGAGAGATGAATGAGCACAGACTGTTGTGAATTGAGGCAGTTTTCATCCAAGCAGTCACTAAGAGCAGACTTAAGGTCCAAACTTTCATCTTTTTTTCCCCATGAAGTTTCCTCCTTGACTGCAACATTAACATCTCTATGAAAACAGTCTGGTAAATTGATTCAAGCTACTTTATTAGACTGTATTACTGGGGTGGGGGGGAGATGGCAGATAATCCAGCTTTTCCCAGATAACATTATTTGTATCATCTCTAATGGAGAAACTGTATTAGGCACAGAAAGCTGTCATTATTCTCATAGCTATAAATCTCATTGGGTTCCATCAATAACTTCCTTTTAGTAGCTATTTTGACCAAGGAAAATTCTCTCATTTCATGTTTAAAAAGCAATTTGCAAACACTAATTTCCAGCAGGGAAAGGACAAAATCTTTACAAACTCTGTCATCTTTTGAAATCCCTTCAACATTCTAGTTTCTTAGCACATCCAGTTCTATCCAACAATGCTCATCAGAAACCAGGAATTATTTTGAAGACGGAACTTGCTTTTCACACCTTGGCACATAAAGACCCAAAGTGCCCCAGCTGGCTCTTGCCAAAGAGAGTGCCCTGGCATGAGCATCAGAGCATACAAATTAGTCACAGCACCAGGGGCACCAGCACGAGGAAATTGGGTAAAAGAACTTCGTGTGATGTTTTGTACAAAAGCAACGAGTCACTCTGTGCCTTGCATGACAAATGGCTTAACTTCATTCCCACTGTTTGGTGTCCAGTCTACACAGCAACTTTTACAGCATTTGAAATGATGTACAAGGATTCTGGGAAACATTGAAAATTTTAGTTCAAAGAAAAAGGACTTTTGGCACACTTTAATGTACAATTTAATCACATTAGACCTAAATCCAGAGTAAATTTACTGAGGTCAGACTCTGTGCTGACAAATTCAAGCACATTAATTTGTGGGTTACGGGTTTGTTTCATTATATTCAGGCAATAGCTAAAGAAATTAATTTGCTTCTCTGTGAAATGAGAGGGGGTTTTATGGTCTAAGTATATTTTAAATTAGGAAGCATGAAATAGCAGATGAAAAAAGAGTAAATTTTATGATTGTAAAGTGAAAATAAAGACATTTTACTTCCAAAACTTTGTCCGAGGATTAGGAAGCGGAGCTGTCCCATTGCAGCCCTAAAGCAGACTAATAACCAGTGAGGATGATGGGGACACCGATGAAGGCTGTGCTGTGGTGACCCTTAGCAGGTCCCCTGGGAACAGAGTCAGCATTAGTCAGAACAGTCCTCTGGCCAGTTCCCTACACGTGAGCCAAGGCCAACCCAAAACAGCAGCTAGAGAAAATGAAATCCAATATTGAAAAATAAAAAAAAAAATGGAGCACAGCCACTCAGGGCTCCCACAGGCTCTCATGGATATCTCATTTCTGTCTTCCATGTAATGGAGGGATCAGAGTGCCAACAGATCTTACGAGATGACAAAACTAACACACACATTTTGGATGAGAATATAACCACAATAAACCTTAACCAAGATCCATGCAGGGGTCTCTGTGGAATACTTCCACAGAGATATTATTTACACTCAGTGTTCTGCTGTCAAACTATTTCAGTGTGAACATTATTTATTTGGCAAAAAATAGCCACTATTCCAATCTGGTAAAAAATAGCTTTTGATAGTTGATGTCTCAAGTGCTTTAGCCTGGGAGAAACATTGCTTGCTGAAGGGGATATTGTATAGAAATCAACAATTTTTAGATAACAATCACCTGAAAGAAGTAAAAGTTTAAGGATTTTGTATATTTCTTGTTCAGTGTGTGCAGTTAGGGCTTTTCATTCAAGTCTATAATACAGACATTTCTCTGGAGAGTAAACTGCTGTTAATTCCTAAATATATTTCCCACCACTATATCCAGATATATATAATGCAATTAGCCACCTCACATTAAAGAGCACATTTTAATCTGATTTCCTAGATAGATAAAAAGCCTTGCAAAGTTGTTTAGAGAACAAAATGCTTTTGCAGCCTCATAAAAGAAAGTGATATAAAGCAAGGCAATGTGCATACAACCCTCGACTGGAAGTGAGACGTGACTTGTATTGCTGAGCAACCTTTCTTAAATCACTTCAGTGTAGCCTGTGAAGTAGGGATATAGACATTGAGCTCCTTTTTCAAAACAATACATTAAATGCTCTATGATAACATACTTATCCTTAGCAGCTTGTCACACCTCCCATTGGGCTCTGCCTTCAGAAACAGGAGTTCTTTAGGAAGAGATTAAATCTGAGATTCCAGACCTTCAGCCTCTTCTGTGCTGCACCAATTGCTCAAATTAAATGGAAAAGTAGCTTAGAGAGTCAACTAGAATTTAAGCCAGGGAAATCCATGGAAGACATAAAGTTGGAGTGGCCCCCTGTGTACCAAGCCTTTGTCTCACTTTCGTAGAAAGAACAGCCAAATTCTATCAAAGATCTCCCAGCTCGGTGCATTGATGCTCGCAGAACCCAGGAAGCAGAACAACAACAAATCTGGCAGGGATGCAGTTCGACAATTGCATCTTCTGCACCAGAGTACTTTTTCAGTGTTTCCAGGGATTGTGGCACAGTCAATTTAAAATTAAATTTAAATAATGCAAAAAAAAAAAGGCATCTTGGTTTGCGAAAAAAATTGTTTATGTTTTCATTTGGCTGCACGGTGGGATCAGAAGACAAAACTGATTTAGTTATTTCTCTTATTTCTCTCGCAAAAAGCTGAGACATTCTATTAGAGTGTGCTCTGGGACCAGCATTGAAGACTCTGCCTGTGAGATGGAAGATGCAGATTCACAAATCCGTTCTGAATTAGGCTGTTCACCGTCAGTGAAAGATTTTACAAAATGAGCAACCTTCAGCCTGTCTCTTTCCTGACCTGCTCCTCTACCTCACGTATCTCCCGAACCGAGGGGAAGAGCTGGCTTGGCTGACAGGTAATGAAAGCACTGATGTGTCTTCAACTCTCTGCTCTGTTTATTTTGATGACTTTCCCCCCGAGTTACCAAGCCAGCCTCATCCCTGCTCATCTAGTGAAGTGTTTTACTGGTATTAAAAAGCAGAGAGATGCAAGAAGAAGAGGCTTAGTGAAATCTATCCTGAAGGAAACTGGTGCTGTGGGGAGAAGCATGTTTTAGGGCTACAGAACTCTCTGGTGCAATCCTTGTTCTAATGGCTCAGACACCTGAACCTTCTCCTTCCCATCCAGGTATAAATCCTTTTCCAACTCATGCTAGATCTCTACTTCAACCTGGAAACTATATCTGGGTGAAAAGTTCCCTCCTCCTCCACCCACCCCCCCCAAAAAAAATTGTGAAATCGATATATTCCACTAAAAGGGTCAATATATTAATGTGTCCTTCTGGGCTGACAAGAGACCAAAATGTTTCCCCAAAATATTAAGATTTCCTTCTAGCATTGGCTTGCTAGTCTGGGACTGCAATTGCATCAGTCCTTAGAGCGCTAACACAGAACTTTTTAAAATGTTCAATTAAAAAACAAATCACAAACCTCCTTTTGCATTTATTTCTGACCACCACAAATGCCCTCATTTGAAAAGGGACAAAACAGAGCTCTGAGCTTCCTCCCCAGACCTGGCCTTCTGTGTTATCTTGAACCAGGGCACATGCACATAAACCAAACTCTAGCAATGCATAAAGTGTATTTCACACACATACACATTTCCCAAATCCATGTGGTAAAAAGTTCATTCAGATTCTTTCTGTCTCAGCACAAGCCAAAGATTTATAAATATGCACCTAAACCAACCTCCAGGTCTTATGCTAAGCATACAATTTAAGGCCATTAAAAAGTCAAATGCAGAATGCTCAGTATCTGGCAGGATAAAGAAGAATTATGTTTACGGACATGTGTGTGGAAAGCTGAAGGACTACCTAATTACTGTGAGCAAAACTTGGCATTTTAATTTTCACTAAATGCAAATTAAAATTTCGTCAGCACATTCTTAATTCATCAAAACAATATGAAACTTTTCATACTAGTACCAGGATTTTACTCAATTTCTGCAGCGACTGTCATTATCTGCCCGAGCCCATGTGTCTTCGCTTCAGTCAATGCACAGAATTTTTTGCACAAAAATATCATTTATAAATGCTTGAAAGAACGTGCCTCCACTGTGACTAATAGATAATTCATTAGTGAGGATCTCCAGTCACCATTCAAGTCCAGTCAGTAACATATTTTAAATTCAGTGGTCCAGAACTTCTGTTCACCCTGAAAATAACTTTAAGCACTCACACAGTTAAGAAATTTAAATAATAAAAAAAAAAAAGATGCTGCCATGTTCATAATGCAACAATACTTGAGAGAAAGCATGATCTCATCCTAAATCCACTATTCTTATCATCAGTTCTAGAAAGCTTAACTAAGGGCAGTCAAGAAAATGTGACTTCCATATCAGAACAAACCACATGGGCTGGGTGAGAGTCGTTGCTTACTAATTACTACATTACAGCAGTTTCGTAAAGTTGGGGTTAAATGATACTGATGAGGTGTCTCTGCTGTTTGAAATTAATTACATTGTTATCTTTTGATAAGATTATCATTCTTGTATTGTTGTATATTACCGACATCTTTAGCCCCATAATGAGCAATGCATAAGTAATGTGGGTGCCAGGGAAATATTTGCTGTGGCTTCACACAGAACACATGGACCTTATCTTCTGCTCACAGTGGCACTTCTCATTTACATTTCTGTGGCAAGAAACTCCAGGTTCATTGTCAATTCAATTTGAAACTCAGGAACTGCCATTTTTATTTCAGGAACAAAATCCCAGATAAGAACACACTTGCAACACCAGTCGATCAAAGGAAAGGGAATGTTAAATTTGAGGAGGCACATAAGGAAGAAATGTTATAGTGGCTGGTCAAACAACACACACAGCTCGAGCACTGAAGGCACCTTTCTGTGTGCCAGGTGCTCCCTGCAGAGGGATGACAAGAGCCTGCTTTCCTCCCCAGCCATTCTCTCTGTTCCATTTGTCAGAGCATTAATTGCCAGCCAAAGGAGCCTTTTCTAATTACAAATTTGTGGGGTATTAAGTCCAACATGGGCTTAAGGGTAGAGGCAGCTTCTTTACTGATATAATCAATAATAATATTGTAGAGATGACGCTTCTCTGCAATACAATGTAACAACCGGCAGCAAGGTACAAAGGAAATGTCTCTTCTGCTCTTAGGAACACCAGAACTGGTGAAGGTCATTTGAAATACATAGTAAGAGGTGAGTCTGCACATTTTACTGGATCAGCATTTCTCAGTTGCTTAGTTTGTTCAGGCTTTTCATTTAACCTTCATTTTAGAAAATATTACACTACTCAGCATTATGACAATAGTGCCAAGAATAGCTACCTCACTTGGAGCTCCTCATTTAAGAAGGGATTTAAGGATTACAGAAAATACATATTTTTAATAGCATTATTGTCCTGCTTGGTGTTGGAGCTTTAAAGCAGCTCCGGCACATGTGCTATTCATGTTCCCCATGAATGTCTCAATGCCAAAATATACATCCCAATCTAGCTCAAGCGGATTCCACACAAATTCTCATAGCCTTTGGATGACTGTGTACAGAACATAATCTATTTCTGAGAGACTTAATCCACTGCTAAAACCACATTTACAGCAGAAATACCGGTGATCTGGAACTACAGGCTTTGTGCAGATAAACTTAAGAAGGCGTTTACCTCCTTAAAAAAAGCTCTCAAATCTTTTGCTTTACAATTTGCATCCACTGTGGGATCAGGAATGCTCCTCCTGCAGAAGAGCTGCAGGAAGTCAGGAGGGGTTTCTGGCAGCACTGACAGCAGTTGAGAGCAATTATAAAGCCACCACGTTTTTTGTGTGCACGTGAGTGTGTGCCTGAACGTTAGACAGAGCCAGGAGATAATAATCCAGGCTCTGGCTCCTCACACTTCTGACATGCTGATGATGCACAGCTTCTCCAATTCCTCCCTTCCTGAGAGGGCATCGCAGATTACATGGGCTATTCACAATCAATTCCCCTCCCTGCCACTCTGCCCAAGGCTTTCTATAAAGCCTAATCTCATGTTACCTTGAGCACCCTTCCAGCAAATTAAACCTGCAGGCTGAGAGTTTCCAAGAAATCAAAAAGTTCTGCTTTCTCCCTTCCAGCAGGAGAGGATTCTGACTCAGAAAGACACACTGCACACAGATGACAGCAAAGCCATCGTTCGGCAAACAGGAGACTCTTGTGGGCAGAACAGGTTTCTTCAAGAGTCTGGTAGGCTCTCTTCGAACACTGACTGAAGCCCAAGTCAGTTAAGTGCTGAGACTAAAAGAAAAGCTCACATTAAAACATGGTTTAGACAATTTTTTGAACAGTGTCTTGCCCTAAATGTTCATTATGGGAACAAAACAGTGAGTTTTAGTAAAGTGAGTAATAGAAAGTTAACTAAAAGCTTCAATGGTTGTATGAGTCTGTGTGTGAGGTTGTCTGTCGGTGGTTTTGTTGGAGTTTGGGGCTTTTTGTGGTTTTTTCCAAAGAGGTTCTCTATTGTCTTGAATACAGCAGTGTATTTCCTCATGGTATAAGATGTCTTCTGGAGGAAACAATCCTGCAAAAAGGCATTCTGAAAAAAGTAGAATAACAAAGAAATTTGGTAAAGGTTTTTAATAAAATTCTTAATCACTCTGCCAATTGAACTATTCTAAAAATAGAGCTGTAAAATGAAATGGTAGTGTATCAAATATTACTTGTGCACAGACCAACACTCTAATAACTGAGCTAATCTCAGGGCCATACACTGAATGAAATGTTCACTTAGTGGTGCTTCTGTACCACACACGGACCATGAATTTTGTTAAGACCTTGGCATACATTTTTTAAAAACCAAATTTTAAAAGGAAGTGATTTTTTAAATCTGCTTCTGGAATTTTTTACACATTCTAAATGAATTTCAAAGACAGATTGCATAAGGGAAAGCAGATTCCTGAAGCTTCAGAGGAACCCTATATAAAAAGCATTAGACTAAGTTTTCAGCTGCTGCTGCTTCGGCATGTTGTGTTTTGAAATAACAGGTTTCATTATGTGTGTTGATTTTGTGGCTGTGGATAGATTTCCCAATTAAAAAATTGTACTCCCATCCATATGGCAACACAAAACCTCTAGAAGAAACCACAAATTTATCTCAGTCTCAAAGGGATTCAATTCTGATGATTATGTTTTTCCAGATTATAATGTTGTTTTATTTGAAATTTCATTAGGATGAGTAGAAATTCAATATATCTATTTGTAGACAATAAATATATGTAATAGTAGACCGAGAGGGCGGTAAATACATTTTCTTTCAGGGGTCCCTTGCAACTCAGCATATTCTATGATTCTATCAAAAAAAAATTTCACAGTGAGAACAATCAGTTGAACAGGAACCACCTCCACAGGAACGTGGTTGTATTGGTTTGGCACAGTCTGGTTTTAGGAGGTGGGAGGGGCTACAAGGATGGCTCCTGTGAGGAAACTGCTGGAAGCTTCCCACCATGTCCGGCAGAGTCAATGGCTGATGGCTCTGAAGATGGACATGCTGCTGGCCAAAACTGGGCCAATGAGAGAGGTTGGTAACACCTCTGTGATGACATATTTTTTTTAACACGAAAATCAAAACAAAGTCACAAG
>VZTA01016290.1:4109-16955 GCA_013398855.1 Mohoua ochrocephala | reverse complement strand
AAGTGTTTCATGTTGGTTGAAAGCTGTACTAAACCTCTTGCCAAAGTTCTCTAATTTTTCTAAAGTTTACCACCAAACCTTGTGTTGTTTTGACTTCTTTAGAACATCTTATTGGTATTTCTCCCATGTGTCCAACTCAGAGATCCTGAACCATTGCAAGCCCTTTCAAAAGTCTCACCAAGAGAGTTGATTGGGGCCTTACCAATGCCCCCCCTAAACCCCATCATTCCACCCACTCAAAGATGTTACCCCCATCCCAATCCTCTTTCCGTGGCAGAGCCTGACTGAGGGGATTTGGGGCCAGGCAAGGGGGGTCTCACCCGTGTGCGTCTTCATGTGCTCATCGAAGTACTGCTTCATGTTGAAGTCCTTGCCGCACCACTGGCACATGAACTGCTTGTGGCCGATGTGGATGCTCATGTGGGAGCGCAGCTGGTACTTGTACTGGAAACGCTCGTTGCAGTTCTGCAGGGGTGAGGAGTTGCTGATGAGCACCCGAAATATCCCCACATTCCCCTCGAATCATCAGAAGCGAAGAAATTCCTTTTTTTCCACAAAAAAAAGAAACCCAGAAATGGCTTTTTGGGACATACGCAGCCAGGTTTGCAGGCTGGATGGGCTTGAGGTGGGATGCAAAGTCCAGACACTGGGGGACAGATCCTGGCATTGGACAAGTTTCATCATAAAGTTGGTGGGACCCTCAAACCGGGAGGGGTTGCCAAGTTTGGAAAAGTGTGGGATCATCCCTACAGCTGCATTGGCACAAAGCACAGTGGAAGCCCCAAGAAGTGGAAGATCTTTCCCCAGATCAGCGGTTTTGCCCTCATTTGAGAGGCTGAGGGGTGGGGCAGCGACAGCCAGGACCTTACCTCGCATTTGAAAGGCTTTTCCCCAGAGTGCTGGAGCGAGTGGACCTTGAGGGACATGCTGCGCTTGAAGGACTTCCCGCAGGTCTCGCAGGTGAAGGGCATGTCCTTGGTGTGTGCTGGTGGGGACAGGGGCAGGGTCAGGAGCCCTGCACACATCTCCACCATCCATCTCACCACACCCCAGCTGTGGCTCCCAATACCAGTGCCCAACCCCAGCAAACCCAAAGCATCTCTGGAAGATACATGGAAGCAACATTTCAAGCACTTCCCTGCCAAATCCCCGTTCTTTTGGATCTCTTTGGTGGCTCCACCACTGTTGCCATGGGCAACTTGCTTTTCAAAGCCCAGCACTGGTGTGCTCTGGTCCTCTTTTACACTGGTTACACTTCAAACCTTCCTTTGATCACTTCTGAACAATAAAATAAATGGGATTCCCCAGCACCACGTCCAAACCCAGCATTGAGCAGACATTCGTTCAGCATCGAATATCAGGCCACATTTCATGATGATAATGTGAGAAAGCTCACCCAAGAGTAAGCCCAGCCCTGAACACCCAACGTGACAGCAACAGAAGACACCTTTTATTGCCAAATTGATGGATCGACACCCCCAACAGGATCTCCCCGTGCCGCTGGTGCCTCCCACACTCACCAACCATGTGTTTGCGCACATGGGCCATGGTATAGAACTTCTTCTCGCAGATCTCGCAGGAGAACTTCTTCTCTGCGTAGCCATGGACGATCTTGTTGTGCTCGTGGAGAGACCAGAGCTTCTTGAACCCCTTCCCGCACGTCACGCACTGCAAGGAGACAGGAGATGGTCAGGGAAGCAGGGGAAGCATCTTCATCCACGGAAAGGGAACATCACTGTGAAAGCTACAGCTGATATCAAAAATCGTAACAACCAGCAAGTCTGATACAGACCTTGTCACTTCAAAACGTCCAAACTTCAAATTTCTATCCATGGGATGAGCAAGGGACAATGACCTTCCAGGGAAGGATGTGGCATCTCCATCAATGGCTGTATCAGGACTTGGATAAGCAACAGCTCATGCCTTATTCCCACCTGGGAATTTTATTCCTAAATGAAGACGTTACATAAAATAATCCCAACCCTCTGTGCATTGGAAAGTTGCAAAAAATATAAAAAGAAGGAGAATCCCAAACCAGGGCAACACAACTCCAGTCTTCAGCAGATATTAAGGATACTTCACCACTGAATTGGTTTTCCAAACAGATCTGTGATTCAGTTATATCCAAATAGACAAAAATGGACCCAAACCACCAGTCTGTTCAGGAGAACATGCCAAGTCTTCCCCAAGAAGTTATGGCAGAGAATCACTTCAGCTCCAACAAGTCCAATGTTCCTCTGGAAGTTCCCAGGAAAAGCTCCAGCTTCTGTATGAGACCTGTTTGAGGCTCAGGGAAACACAGGAGACACACAGACCTTGTCCACAAAGGAAACCACTGCCAGCAGCCAAGGGTCAACTCGTTCTCCTTTATCTTTCCATGACTCACATTCCTCTTGGTCAACAGGGATAAAACCATCCCTTCTCTCCTTGCAAATTTGTTGAGAAAATCATGCCTTGAAGGTATCTTGCAACGACGTGGCCGAGTGGTGCTGGTGAACCCAGGGAGGGATTCCTCCACTTCTCCTCCTTCCCAGAGGAACAGATGCTCCTTGATGGGCTCCAACCAAATTTTGCTGTCATACCGTGGAAAATACGCCATTATGCTGTGAAGTCACAGTATCTCTCCATATATATTTAGGTGTCCCAGAAGAAAAATCAGGGTCACAGAGCCATTCCCCAGCCTCATCATCTTCATCTTGCCACACTCGAATGTCAACATGAGCAGTTCTCCAAGTCCCACTGTTCCCAAGTATGTATTTCCATGGGATCAGAACAGCTTTACCTCTGTTTTAAGGGATATTTCAGGGCTAATTCAGGACTAGAGCCCGATATCAAAGACACATCAATATCCATTTTTTTCCACTTAAAATGAAACAGGCTGCAGGGGAATTTCAAAATGAAAGGTAGAGGGAAAGCAGCAGAGTTAGGAAAACCCCCAAGGCTGGGACCAAACACCCCGGAGGGCCAAGCTCTGTGTCCTCAGTTACTGCTGAAAATCAGCACTCAAAAATGTGGAAGTAATGTTGAAATGAGGCAAAAAAAATGAGGATCTAAATTCTTGCAGGTTAAAAGAAAAACCATACTGAAGCTGGACAAAAAAAAAAGAGTTTGAGGGACAACTCAATAAAGCAAAGGATGAATCACTTTTTAGGTGGTGGAGTAGGATGCACATTCCAGAAATGGGGAAGGAATACAGGGAGCAGGACGGTGCTTAAAACCTAAAGCTTTATGGATGAAATTTGGGGACAAAACAGGGAAAGCAAGCAGCAGACCCAGCTGGGATAAGATGGACGGTCCCTCCGTGGATCTGATTAAAAGCCAAGAAATAAAAAACTGTCTGTGGTAGGTACAGAGCTGAAAAAAATTTCCTTTTCCATCCAGACATAATTCCATGTTATGTTGGTAGTTATTAAATATTATCAGAGCAAATGGAGTGGATTTGGCTATTTGTAAAATTAAAAATGCTCAGTTAAGTGGGATATAATGATCCCTTTTGCCGCAGAAGGAGGTCACTGCGCAGGCAGTTGTGGTTCATCCTATTCCAAAATGGTCTGGAAAAGGGATAAAAAGGAGGGGGGAAGGAAGAAGCAATGAGGTGACAGCCCCATGTTATCCACCTGGAAAAGAGATGAAGACGAAGAAACATTCTGGGAAAACTCCTTTTTAACTGCCCAGGTTTTATGTTAGGCTCTGAAACAGCCACCACCACACAGGAGATACACTCATTCATTCTGGGAAAAAGCATCCAAAAAAAGCAACTTCAGCACTGTGAATTCGTCAGGAGGATGCACCCAAGGGTCAGCGCAGGCAGTGGCTGCTTCACCTACGAGCCAAGACTGCTCCTGCCTCCATGTTCCCTGCTGGCCAAGCTCTGCCTCATTCCCTATTTTGTTTGGGATGCCATCGGTGAAGGGCTCCAGTAGCACTTGGGTCGTGTTACCTTTGTCAAGAAGAGCTGCAAGATCATTTAAAATCCGGTGGCTGGTGGGAAGGGTGGTGAGGGAAGCTCTCCAGATATTGGTATATTTTTCATTATTAGCAGCATTATCCTGTAAAACAGCTCATCGGGAATTACAAGGTGGGAATTTGGAAGGGTCTTCAGGAACACATATTTGCTGCTCTTTTTGGGTGCCTCCCTATCCCCCCAAAACTGCACGGGTTTAACGGAGTCAATTTGCCAACACAGGGTCTCATTAGCACAGGGGAAGGATGCACCAAGCCCGAGCCACGCATGGATGTCAAAAGCACTCAGAAATTTGCTAATACACACAGAAAAAGTACAAAAGGCAGATTAAAACCATTTTAACTCCTGTCAGCAAATCTTCAAATTAAGCTAAAGGGGCTTCAGCCTGGATGGGAACGCTGGAGTGTGTCTCCATCAGGGGCTCGCAGTGTTTTATCCAGATTAACTGAATAAATTCAAAAGAAAAATTACTCCTCAAAAATTAACTCCGTGTTTTCATCCAGCCAGATAAGGGGAAGCCACAGTCTCCCCTGGGACAAATCCTCTGGTCCCAGGCCACTGTGGGACCCTCCTGAGCTTGAATATGGGTCATGGGTGAAGGAAGGTTCCCTCCCAACTGCCATACGCCAACTGCAACATCAATATTATCTGAGCACGAGCCCATCCCGTGGTGTAGCTGGATGGGATGACCTTCATGGTGTTCGGGATGTCCCACCATGGTGGGATGCTCCTCCTTTGGTGGGATGTCCCCACCTTGATGGGACATCCATCCCCTGTGGGATGCTTCACACTTTGGTGGGACATCTGTCTCTAGTGGGGTGCTCCACCCTGGGTAAGGTATTTCCCCCTTGGTGGGATGTTCACCCCGGTGGGATGCTCCACCCTGGGTAAGGCATTTCCCCCTTGGTGGGATGTTCACCCCGGTGGGATGCTCCACCCTGGGTAAGGTATTTCCCCCCTTGGTGGGATGTTCACCCCGGTGGGATTCTCCACCCTGGGTAAGGTATTTCCCCCTTGGTGGGATGTTCACCCCGGTGGGATCCACGCCCTGGACAGATGGGACCGGCTCACCTGGATGTTCTTCTCGCAGTCGGTCTGGTGGTGCAGCAGGAGCTCGCTCTCCAGCAGGAAGCGCTTCCCGCACTTGTCGCAGATCTGCATCCGGCTGTGCGTGACGTTCATGTGCTTCTCCAGGTACCAGCGGTTGTTGAAGATCCGGGGACATTTCTTGCATGGATAATGCTGCTTCTCCTCCAGCTTCACCTTCTGGCCCAAGCCATCTTGTTCCTTCTTCCTCTTCCTCCCCCTCTGGCCTTCTTCTTCCTCCTCCTCCTCCTCTTCCACCTTGGCCATCTCCTGGGACCTGGTTGCCATGGCAGGTTTGGTGGCTTTGGATGCCCGGCTGCCCCTGCGGGGCTGCCCACTCTTCTCTCTTTTCATCTCTGAGGCGTCTTCATCGTCATCATCATCATCCTCTTCTTCCGTCGTCTCCTCCAGGTCTTCCTCCTCGCTGCGNCATGTGCTTCTCCAGGTACCAGCGGTTGTTGAAGATCCGGGGACATTTCTTGCATGGATAATGCTGCTTCTCCTCCAGCTTCACCTTCTGGCCCAAGCCATCTTGTTCCTTCTTCCTCTTCCTCCCCCTCTGGCCTTCTTCTTCCTCCTCCTCCTCCTCTTCCACCTTGGCCATCTCCTGGGACCTGGTTGCCATGGCAGGTTTGGTGGCTTTGGATGCCCGGCTGCCCCTGCGGGGCTGCCCACTCTTCTCTCTTTTCATCTCTGAGGCGTCTTCATCGTCGTCATCATCATCCTCTTCTTCCGTCGTCTCCTCCAGGTCTTCCTCCTCGCTGCGCTCCTCATCCTCCTCCTCCCCCACCTCCGCATCCTCCTCCTCTTCCTCCTCCTCCTCCCCTTCCTCGTTCTCCTCCTCCCCGTCCTCCTCCGTGTCGCGCCCATCCCCGTCCGCCCGCCCCATCACGGCCGCCTCACTGGCGGCCGCCTTCCCCTCCGTGCCCTTGGAGACGTTGAGGGTCTGGTTGTTGAGGTTCACCTCCACGATGATCTGCTCCCGGTTGTAGGAGCCCTGGCTGTCCAGGTCCTCCTCAGACTCCTCACCCTCCATCTTACAGACAGCGGGGCCTCCATCCTTCTCCTCCTTGTAGTACTGCTTGGCCGGGCCGGAGGGGAGCGTCCCGCTGCCCGTCCCATCCTCCACCCGCACCGAGAAGGGGTCGTTGCCCTCCCGAGCGTAGATTTTGGGGTGAGGGGCGTCCACCTCCTGCTTGATCTCGCAGTAGTAGGGCGGGGGTCCGGCGCAACCCTCGGCGGGCAGGGCCATGTCGGTGGCCAGGCTGAGCGAGCGGGTGTCCAGAAGGTCCTGGCAGGAGGACGCGATGTTGTTCATCTGCAGCACGGCGGCCGCGTTCAGCACGTCCTGCACATTGCAGGAGTTGACGAGCAGCTTGGAGGTGTAGATGAAGTTGAGGATCTGCTGGAGGCCCTGCGAGGTGAGGGCCTCCAGGGAGAGCTCCACGCGCTGCAGCTGCTTGTTCTGGGTGAAGAGGGAGTGGAAGAACTGGCTGTAGGCTGCCAGGACCCCCTTGTGCGCCGGGAAGATGCTCTTGTGCTGCACCAGCACGATGTCCACGTCGCACAGGTCCGGCTGAAAGAGGCGCTGCTCGTTCAGTCTGTCCATCAAACACGTGAAGTGGAGGGCTACATCCTCCACCAGGGAGTACTCAGCCGAAGGGTAGTCAGTCGTTTTTTCGACTATCAGCTGTGGGGAGGAAGGAAATAAAATCATTCAGGGCTCTTTCCACCCCAAAATCACCCTCACGGCCACGCCACCCATCCCTGTCCATGCATCATAGGTCAGCCATACCAACCAAGAAGCTCAACCACCACTCCCAGTTTGGAGACACCAACCAAAACATTCCATCACCAACCCCGACTTGGAGATACCAACCATGAATTTCCACCACCAGCCCCAGCTTGGAGATACCAACCAAAACATTCCATCACCAGCCCCAGTTTGGAGATACCAACCAAAACATTCCATCACCAACTCCAGTTTGGAGATACCAACCAAAACATTCCATCACCAACCCCAGTTTGGAGATACCAACCAAAACATTCCATCACCAGCCCCAGCTTGGAGATGTCAACCAAGAAACTCCACCACCAGCCCCAGCTTTGGAACATCAAGAAGCTCCACCACCAGGCCCAGCTTGAAGACACCAACCAAGAGTCCAGGAGACTCAACCAAGGAGGAGAAACCCCAGTGAAAGGGCAGGTCAGGGCCACACGAGCACCCACTGATATCCCTTCAAGGTGGGCAGGAGGCTCCATGGCCACCAAGGAGGTCCAAAGCCAGGCCCAGGTGTCCACACTCACTCAGAGAAGTCACACAGGAGAGGGGATGCCTTGACTTCCTGAACCAGATGGAGATCCAGGTGGATATTTGCCCCAAGCAGGAAGCCAATTTCAGGCACCCGCTGAGATTTAACCCCCTAAATAAAAGGAAATTAGGATTTTATAGCTCCCTGCTTCTACAGATAATTACATAAAGCCCAATATCCTCTGATATTTCTGAATTACGCCGCGTGCTTTTGCTCATGACAGCAGCTCACTCGCAGCTGGATTCATTGGGATGATTTATGCACTTTTTAATGCTCATTTTCCATTGCCTGGGGAAAGGCACTACCTGGAAAAATTCAAATCAGGGAGCAGCACCCCCAGGCTGGGAAACGCTGCGACTGCCAACCCTCCCCAGGCTGAGTTTGCTGGGTGTTTAATCCAACTCCCACCTATTTCTCATGGTCCAGACCATCCCTGGTGTTCATCCCCTCTCCTGGCCCTACCTGAGCCCCAGGATGAGTCTGCCTGCTACATCCCAAATCCAAGGGATATCCCACGCCCTAAATCCCGTGCCCTGTGTTAAAAGAAGGTGGGACACGACCTTTCCTTCTGCTTCCCTTGCTGGACACCCAGTTCATGGATGGAGACAGATCTGGACCCCTTGACACCCTCTCTCCTGACCTTTGTAGGGTGTGACCAAGGACATGGTGCAGAGATCTGAGTTCAAACCTGCCAGGTTTATCCTGCACCTCCTGCTCCAAAAAGAGTTTTTCAGCTCCCATTTTTTCTGGAACAAATGGCAGCTCTCAATCAACACACAAATTCCAGCAAGACAAGTTCTGTTTGTCTTTTTCTTTTTTTTTTTTTTTTTCTGGTGAGCCAAAGGCAAAAGCACACACAGACAAAAATGTTTAAATAATAAAAAAGGGTGTTTTCTTCTCTGTTTTCCCAACAAGCAAAAAACCTCTTCCCCCTCCCTGCCAAATTTTTTCATTTTCACTGGATTTCTGCTCCACAGCCAACCTGTCCAACCAATTGGGATCTCAGCTTTGCATGGTCCTGATAGCCCTGGAGAGCCCCAGCAAGTGCTGGCACCCAGGGAAAACATGGAAAAACCAGTTCTGCTCCAAATTCTTGGCTCTGCAGCCTGGAGTGAGGCAAAGAGGTAAGAAAAGGGTTGGGTGTTTTTATATATTTTTATATACTTTTTATACTTTATATCAGTTTAATATTTTCAATATTTTATACATACTTATATATAGTTAAAGTACTTTTATAAATACATAAACATTCTTTTTATATATATTTGTTACAAAATGCTGCATCCCAGCTGGAACATCCATCCACCCCCCCCATTTTCTGAGCCTCGTGACTGCCAAGAACATTTTGATGAGATCTTGGATGGTTCAGGCCCCCCCCAAGACACATAGAAAATAAATAACGATATAATAAGTATCAAAAACTGAAGAGACAGCAGGAATTCAGCAGAGCAGTTTGCCAGGTTCTCTCCTGGAAAAAAACAAAAAACCCTAAATTCAAGTTTTTTCCCGGGGGATCCATCTCACCTCATTCCCCACACAGGACACCCCAAGCTTGGCAAGACCGGGCGGAGAAATGGGTGCAAAACAGGGGAAAATGGGTCTGTCGGGCGGCATCGCCCAGCCTGGGAAAACAAAAGCCGGCTTTTTTTTTCCCCCTCCGGATCGAGGATTTTTGGCAAAAGGGGCTGATCCCTCACCCAGCGCCGGTCCTTGCCAGGCAGCTCTAATCAGTCCCAGCAGCGGCGAGGACAATGCGTGTCTTGGCCGCGTCCCGCCGGTGACTTCAGCCCGGGCTTGTCAGCGGGAGGCTTTTGCTCTTTATTGCTCTCAGATGCTTTTCGTGAGCTTGCCCGGAGCCAGAGCCCCGGCCGAGACAAGAGGCGCCTGCCGGGGTGAGATGCCGAGAAAGACCCTAAAATGCCCCAAAATGCCCCTCCGGCGGCTCCCGTCCCTGCAGCTCCATCGGAGCGGAGGAGCCTGACTAATGGGGATTAATGGGAGGGTTAAATCCAGTGCTCTTCCTCTGGGAAAACGCAAATATTTGAAATGCATATCTCTTTTAATATTAAAAAAATACTTATATTAAAAATACATATTAAAAAAAAAAAAGAATCACGAGTTTTGCTCTTTTCCACCACCACCACCCTGCTCCTCTGGCTCTGTTTAGTCCCAGGAGCGGGTCACCCATCCCATCTCCATCCCCTGCTGGACTCGGGGAGCTCACTGGATGCACTAAACCGGGGTGAACCATAAAACTGAGGGCCCCCCACCACACACTGCCAACCTCTAAGCGAGGTTTTGGCATCATTAGCGCAGAAAAACACCCCTGAAAAATTATTAGAAAGCAGCGTGGCCATGAATTCCCCACCCCGAGGGGCCGGCGGCGCCTCCAGCCAGCCCTCCCCGCCCTGACGCTGCCCTCCAGCTCTATTTTAAGAGTTTTCACGTGATGCTGCCGAAGTCCCATCCCAAAACAGCTGCTGGGGCAGGAGGGTGGCCAGAGGATAGGGAGGATGCTCGGGGCGAGGGACGGGGGTTGGATGAGCCCCGAGGGCAGGGGATGCAAGGAAAGGATGAGTAAGGAATGGTGGTGCAAGGAGATGCTGATGCTCACTGGATCAGGGCAGCCTCTCTCCACCCAAAAATCCCACCACAGGAGATGGAGCCCAAGCTCCATTTCCACCCACATCCTCCTCCCCGTGCCTCAGTTTCCCTAAACAGCCCCACCCACACCTGATCATCTGCCCTGAAAGGTGTTTCAATCAATGTACCAGGATAAAATGCTATTTCTCTTAGCAGCTATGGAGAACCAGATCTTTAAACGTTCCTGCAGCTCTAAACCTCCCCAAAGGACCAGTAGGTTGGGCCACTCTGGATATATTTAAATACTCAAATCCTCAGTCCCCCAGAAGACCATCTCTGACCTTCACCAGCCTCTTATTTATTTAATTAATTAATTATTCATTCCTATTGCCCTCATCACCACAGCATCGAGGGCCACGAGCAATTCTTTCCCCTCTAAGCACAAGGACAGGGGGTTTTAGGGCATAAAATTCACATTTAAGTGCTGACAAGACCAGCTGCCTGCGAACCACTTTCCATTCAGCACAATATTTGGGGATTTCTTTAAATTTTTCACCCTCAAGACGTACCAAAAAAAAAAAAAGCAATCTGCTTTTCTGTATCATTTCCAACTACCAAAGCATTCATAGTTGACCTTCAGTATTAAATTGCATTAAAGAAAAGTGCTTTAATAAGGAGCTAAATACAATGTCAGCACTTGCTCCTCAAAAAAAAAAAGAAGTTCCCCATGCCCTCTTCTCAGTTTGGACATTGCTGCACTTCAGGGCGAAAGAGCTGGGCTGAAACTGTTTAATGTCAGAACTTGACTTTTTGCTAAAGAGAGAAATGATATTAAACCCCCGTTTTTACAGATTAGTTCAGATGATACAAAGGGGCCTCGTTAAAAATCCCAAACACTGGCGCTTTCGGTTTTAATCCTCGGCCTCCTACAACTTGCCCTCTGCCTTCCAGACCCTTGCACGAAACCTTCAGCCTTTTCTCCCCAGTTTTGAGGCATCAGAGGGATTTTTTTCTAAAAATGATGTGACTTTCGTGTCTTCCCACAGCTCCCCAAACCAGGACACACCAAGACGAAGCCTCCCCAGAAGGAGCAGCACGGCTTGCACCGTGCACATCCCATTGCCAAACCACCCCATTTCTGGAGCACGGCCACGCGTGGAAAACCCTGGCAGAGGGATAAACCACATCCCGAGGCGCTCGCCCCTCTCCTGTCGCCTACCTTCACCGCTCTGCTGTCCCCTCCCTCCCCGGGGAGCTCTCCCGTGGGGTGCTTTCCGCACGGGACCGCGCCGGGGGTGGGGTCCGCTCGCTCCTCCGACAGGGTGTTTTTATTTAATTAGGAGAGGGTTGTCCGGAAAAACAAGCAGGAAGGGGAAAACAATAGCCCGGCCACAGCCCCGCCTGGCGAGGCGCCGGCCCGCACGGCCCCGAGCGCCCACCGCCGGCATCCTGCCCGCCGGGATGTGCCGCGCTCCCGCCGGGGACCGGCCCGGCCCGGCTCCGGAGGCCTCAGGGATGCAGGTGACACCTTCTGAAGCGGTGATTTTTCCCCTCTGTGTTGTTTGAAAGGCTTGAGGGTGCCCAAAAGTAGAGCCATGTGCAGCTGCAGCCAGAGCGGGCGAGGGGAAGGGGCTCAGCGATGCTCCCATCCTGGGGTGTTGGACGCCCCAAAAAACACCTCCCAGCCTCTGCTGGGTGAAGAAGAGCATTAACCCAGCTGTGGGACAGTCAGATGCTTCCCAGGCTTTTTTCCCCCCTCCCTTTTGGTTATTTCTAATATTTTATGAATGATATCCAGCATTTAGAGGCTTTGGCTCAAGGATGCTTTTCCCAGGAGCAGCCTGGGAAGTTGGTAGCAGCACCAGGCCCACCAGGACTGTCCTCAGTGCAAGGCAACGGGGACAACTCCTTCCCCCATCCCTGTCTCATGGAACCAAAGGAACACCTTTGCAAAGGGAAAAAAGATGAATTTGGGGTTTTTTTGGAAGTGCCACGGCCGCCAGCAACGTGGGGAGAACAGCAGGATGAGGTGGGATGAGCAGCACCAGGCTTCATCCACTGGGAGCAGGCACTGGCTTCCCGACAGCACAGCCCACAGAGGGTTAATGGCTTCGTGCTTTTTTATTTCTCTCATATTTTTAAAATTTTTTAAATCCTACCAGCTGCTCTGGGTGCTTTTCTCCTTTCCTTTTGCACACAGAGCTGCGAAGCCACTGTGACACTTCCAAGGAAGGATGGACAGATCAACCCTGCCACCATACCCCACCCCCAAACTGGTCCAGTGAGGTGATGCTGCTCCTGGGGGATGCCACCACTGCGATGGCATCGAGGACCCTGTTCCTCTGTTCCACCGGGGGTGACACTGAGGGCAGTGCCAAGCCCTGGGAGTCCATCCCGACCCTTGGGAAGCCGAGCACCGTCTCCTGCACAAGCACAGCCTCTGCTGCAAAAATACCCAGGCTTCAGCGAGGCCGCATTATTTTCATCCCAAGACAAATCCCAGTCCCTCCAGGAGAGCAGAGTCACCAAAGCCTGGATGGATGCATCCTTCTGTCTGTCCCTGTCCCCTCTGTCAGGGCTGAAAGAGGTGCAGCTCAGCCAGACCCAATGTGAGGTGCAGAAGCTCTGCAGGTAATTCCAGAGCTGAGCCAAGCCAGGTTTGGGGTTCAATCCCGAAGGGATGCTGATGGATTTCAGCACAGCTGGAATCGCCCTGGCAAACACTGAGGGCAGACAGGACACCCCAGGCCATGGGGGCCCCGCCAGCACCTGGCACAGCCAGGGACACCCGGCTGATGGAAATGTCCCTGAGCCACCGTGCTGGCACAGCAGCAGGCGGCAGGAAGGGATGGGATGGGATGGGATGGGATGGGATGGGATGGGATGGGATGGGATGGGATG
>VZTA01016289.1:42929-55958 GCA_013398855.1 Mohoua ochrocephala | reverse complement strand
TTCTCTTCCATTTCTTTCTCTTCTCCAGCACCTATTTTGTCATTTAGCAGTGGATGGTCCATTTCTGCTGTTTTCTTCCAGTGTGTACCATGGTATCATAAGCTTCATTTATCTTTTCTCCAAAACTATGAAACAAAACCTTTTGTTCTTGGATGGCCCTTCTTCAGCAACCAAGAAAGGCAGCTTGTGTCAGAAATGCAATGCCCTGTTTATTTCCAGTTGATGGCTACTGTGTTTGCTTGAACCTCAGGCTGCTTACCTGGTGATACTTGTGAAGTACTGCTGTGACTATTACTACTTTCTGTCTCCAGGACTGGGGAGGCCACCCTCTTGTCAAAGATGTGGAATGAATTAGGCTTAGCTAATCATTTCTTGGGACATAGGAAAAGGTTAGGCAGTTGCTTGAGGTCAGGTCCAGGGGCCTACCCCTCTATAAAGTTCCAGACCCTGGCCCTAAAAATGTATTTGTATAAACAAACAATAATATATAATATATATAATAAATATGTGCATATCTAAGTAATTATTCACATACTCTGTAAGTTTGTACAATTTCTAGATATACATGTGTTTACATTTTCATATATTTGGCATATGCAGTGTTTAAAATTGAGGACTTGGCTATCTCTAAATATCTGAACTGATCAAAAGCTACAGAGAGTTACTCAGCAAAACTAAGCAAATTAATTAAATTTAAGAAGATTATCTGGAAAAATGCCTAGGGTTTGAGATCCATTGCACTGTCATGGTCATTGCTAAATTAGACTAGACAGGGTAGTAATAAAAGCATTTTAGCAAAGTGTTGAATGCTTCAGTGTTAGGTCCATAACATGTAAATATGTGAGACTAGTGAGAGGGTATGAGGGAACTGTGAAGTTACCCAGCTGTCATTAGAGGAATGAAAGTGGGTTTGCACCATAGATAAGCTTCACAGAAGAAGACAGACTGCCTATGATCTCAGACCAACAGACTTAGAATTAAGCTAGATTTTTATCTATTTCTGGAATTAAAAGTCTGATCTTGTGAAAGCTGTCGTGTGTTTAAATGTCAGGCCCCTGCTACCATAAGCATTTTTACTCCTTGAACTGATGTGCCAGTGAGATTTCTTCCTAGAAAAATTAGATTACTCTACCATGAGTCACACAAGAACCTGAAGAGTGTAAAATATTTAATATGAGCGTGATTAGCTCTGTATACAACGACACAAAGATGAAGGTGAACCGCACACAAATTATTTAAATTGTTTTAAGGTAAGTATGAGGTATTAGCATTTTCTTAGTTAGAACAGAGATTTTATTTACATAATTTGTCTTGATTATAAATCTTCATGCAAGGCTCTGGGAAATGGTACTGAACCATCTTCAGAAATGTTTTCACTGTCTTAGTATTGGGAGGTACAGCAGACAGTGTGAGGGTGCTCTAACAAGGTACAGGCTAGAAGAGGACTATACTTTGTTTTAGCTTTTATTGAGGCTTTTAAAGATCTACTATCAAGAACTATCAAGACTGGCATATCCAAATAATGGACTATTTCTTCATTTCGTATTCACAGTTAATTCAAAGGGAACAATACTGAATTGTGATTGTATAAAGCACATGCATTTGTAACTAGGATTGAATGGCACCTGTGAAGTCTGTTTTGTTCCATTGATTTTCTTTGTAAACATGTTTTAGCTAAATTCCAATGGCGGATTTTTAAATGAACAAGACCTTTCCTTAAATAGTGACAATCATGATTAGGATCATATGCACAACATGGTAATGTTTCAATTCTGATATTCTTTTTACACCTAACGTTTATGTATAGTTACTAATAATTTTTTTTGTGTTGACACTTGCCTGTGAAGTAGAAACTAGTAAAATAAAATGCAAAACCTGACAACTTATCTACAGACTACTTTCATTAGTAAAGTCTCTGAAGCACAAGCTTAACAATTGACAGAGCACTGACTTTTCTGATTTTTAGACTATGACATGTACAGAAAATGATGGTCAATTGACTGCTTTCTTTTGTTTGGGTTTTTTTGTTCTGTATCAACTCTCTGCCACTACATTTTGTGAAAGATCCAAAGAGAAAATAAGTTTTGTTTCTTTACAAGGAAAATATTCTAAGTATATTCTAAATATAAGTATTACTATTACGTGTGTAGAAATAATACTTGTAGGTAATAATTAGTGCCATGGACAATTGAGACCATGTATTGTCCCAAGACTTCCCCAGCTCCTAACAAGAACTGAGTGAAATTTGGTGATACAAGAGCTCTTTAAAAATCATGCTACCCAGAACTTACATGATGTCTCTGTCTTTAAGCTCCCTATCTAATTGAGATACTAATTTGTGAGGTCACTAAACTCTATCTAAGTCCCTTAGAGAAACCTAAACATTCAAGCATTTTAGTCAGATTTAATCTATGCAAATTGTACTGAGACATGCACAAAGGTCAGAGTTTTCATTCTCAAAAAACACAATGGGCACAGCAGTGCCTTTTTTTTTCACTGTAGGCTCATCACTGCAACACATACAAAAGAAATGGGAAACCTGAGCTCGTACCTTCTCCAGCCTGAGGTGATTCACATGCACATCTGTCCTGTCATGAGGACACCTTCACCCCTATCAGAGTGTCTTAGTTCATCTGGGGAGTGGAGCCTCCATTCTTCTTGAAGCCAGGATATATTGCAGCCAAAAATGTGAAAGGTATAGAAGATGACACCTCAGTAATCCAGGGGTTTTCAGCTGAGCAGATGTGGAGGGACCTGTGCAGTTTTTTAATCAAAGACCTATCTAAAGGAAACTCTACTGGTTGTGAAGTCCTTATGAAAAAGACAAGTTTCCTATCTAACTAGCTGCCTACTCTGTAAGAAGAGTCAGGTTTTCTAGGTCCTTAGTGGCCATAGGTGTGGAAGACATCATTTTTGTGTGTGTCTTTATATGACTGTCTTTTCACTCCTGTGAACGTTACTCATTCCCATCAGCTGCACGGCACCCATTGCACCTCCAGCACCCTGAGTAATTCCAGTTGATCAAGGTGCTTAATTGCTAAACAGTATCGTGCCAAAGCATCTCTGATCTGAGGCACACAAGGGAAAAAACATGGGCCTTCTACATCTTAAAGGCTCCATCTGAAAGGTTAATACACAGAGTAGAGACACACACTGTTAGTAGAAAGATCTGGACCATGAATCCCATGTAGATGCATGGGATTTCATGCACAAAAGAGCAGGGTTTAAAATAAGCAGCTTTTTTTTAGGGTAGCTGTTCACTGCTCTATATTCAGGCAGCTCTTCCTGCACTCTGCATGGAGGTCTGAGCTCTGTTCTACTTCAGGGTGACCTGCTGCACTGAAGCCCTTTCCCTGAATCTAACCCTATTCCCCTTTCCCCCATATAATGTAATCATCCTTTAAAAGGAGACAGTAGAAGAACAGAATCAGCAAGGCCTGTCCACTGCCTGAAACTATTTCTAACTGCCTTTTAAAAGTCAACAAGAGTTTACATTGGCAGTTATCAATTGTTCAGATGTTACCCTTTTTAAAAAATCTCAGATGAGATAAAAAACAGACAAGGAATCTTAAACTATTTCATAGAATTTACCAGTGAAGGGTTTCTAGCTCTCTAGAATTAGACAACAGGCTTAAATGGGACTGAGCACTAGGAAAACTACAAAACAAAAATCCATAAGCCTGAATACACAAAACTTTTCAAGTGTATTGCTATTTGTAGTAATATTATTACTATTAATAATGCTGTATGTATGCACTGTATTTGGTGATGTATGAAAAAAACCCATGAATAAGTTAAAATTATTACCTAGGAAATTAATTTGTGCCACACTATGGATATCTTGTGAATTAGCAGCAAAACGATGACATCTTCTATCTCTGTAAATTTTTATCTAGCATTTGGATTTCACAAGTTTAGTCTGGTCCTGGCACCTCTCTCAATGCAGCCAATTCTGTCCCTATTCCTTTGATTGAAAGAAGTGGTTGATTGTGTTATCCATACGAGCAGCAGGCTGAATAACAAAGATTAAAGGGCACATGATTGTGTTCTTGCCAGTGATAACAAAAGAATAGTGGCATGCTGCCACCTTATATCTCTATAAGCCTGCCTGTGATTCTCCCCTCTGCGGCTTCGAAAGAGGAATTTCAGCTTCAGTTGATGCACAAGGTAACTTTTTGTGGACTCGTTCAGTGGTACCAAACAATAATGATTAATGTATTCCAGAAGTTGCTTTATTTTCTTTCCTTCAAATAACCGATATTTTCTTATGGTTTTTAATCCGTTTAAACACAACATCCTGTTGATAAGAGATTGAGCTGCTTTGACTGGAATGTAGTGCAAAGGAGACGTGATTGGCTCCTGTAATCTGATCAAAGCAGGTGGAATTTTTTAAGATCCTGTGGAGACTACAGCAGGTAAAAGACCGCAAGACTGTATGTATAAAATATGTTGATACATGCAATAATTCTGCCTCTACCCAGCTTGAATTAATTTGAATTCTCTCATGCTGTACCTAGAGAATAATTTCCAGAGTTTTTGAGATGGGACACAGCAGATTAGGGTGTTCTTGGCACGAAAAGATACACACATTCCTGGTGTGATATGAGCTTTGTGAAGTTCATTAGGAGAAAGGTACAATGTTGATATCAGATTAACATCTGATGATCCAAGTATCACCCTGTGAAATGAGTTGATATTTCTGTCTGCTATAAATAAAGGTTTGTGTATTTAGTTAAACATTTTTTGTTGCATAAAAAAAGGACTTTATTTCTTTCTAATGGTTTTATTTTATTAATATATTCTTGGTTGATTTTGATTTATATTTATATTTATATTTACATTTACATTTACATTTACATTTACATTTACATTTATATTTACTGCCTTAAGCAATTAAATTTTTGATGAAATTACTTTTTTTCTGTTGTTTATTTGTAAGTGTCATAATTTGCATAAGTGTATCAGTCAAGGTTAGCCAGGCTACTGCCAAATTTTCTGACTTGCTATTCATGATTGTCTATGATGTTGGCAACTCAAATCATAAGATGTCATTTTTGTTTCCTAATTAAAGTCTCAGAAGTAGCAAGTAGTTGCTGCCCACAAATTAGTTTGCTCACACATGCTTTACTGCACTTGTGATTAGGGGACATGTCATACATACAAATATCCATTCTAACAAGAAATCCTTCATGAAAAGCATCATGAACATTGAACCATGAGATGAAAGCTTGACTGAGCAAAACATCTGTTGATGAGTGCCTTCTAGGTGCCAGAAGATTATTTGACACAGCCGAGCATCCACTGTGAGATCCAATTTGCAAAAAGTGTTGTAAAATGTAAATAAGGCTGCAGTTTAATATGGAGCTTGCAAAGAGACTGTTCTTCAGTAGGCAATTGGAGTGAGCAGGCTAAATAGGCTTATCTTCAGGAACCTGAGCAAAGTAAAAACTTGCGTTAAATATTTACTTTTCTATGTAACTTTTTGCATGAGTTACTATTTACCTGTTAAAGTCTCAAATTGCAAAATGTGTCTGTCCTGCTGGATTCGTGCTCTTCTCTACCATTTTCTGATTAGATTAGGGAGTGGTCCCTACTATCTAAAAAATTTGTTGTGCTAATGTTACTAAATGTTTCCCTTTCAGCTTTTATTTATGTAGCTCCTACTTACAAGGAGAATTCAAAGAAAACTGGAATGCAACAATGTCAAGATATATTATTTCCTATTACATCTTGTAGTTGAATGGACCAGAAAATACAGTTACTTAGTATCACTCCTCAACTCATGTCTGTTTTGTTATTCTATGTACAGGGCATATTCCTGGTAGGCTGGGAACATCAGTATTTAAGTAATAACTTCAATAATTCTCTTGGAACAATCATTGCATTAGCAGTTAGAAGCACAAGCTGGGGGAGGCAGTTTTTAAGCACCCAGTTGGGGTGAGAAAATGTCAAAGAGCTGAGCTGGGAGATTTGTGGGGTCCCTCAGGCAATTCAAACCTGTATGTCCTCTCTTGGGATAAGACTCACAACACCCACCTAGAAGAGTGAGCAGACCTGTATCCCATCATAATCCCTGGTGTCAGGCCAGAATTACCTTGCTGGTGAAGGACTTGCATTAGGAGGCCTCGTGTTAGGAGTTTGGTGACAACGCCGAAGTTTAGGAAGAGAGCGTGATTCAGAGCACATCTCTACAGCTTCACCATTCCCATAGCTCCTTCCTCTGATTAATTAGATAGCAGGACTTCATTAATGACTTAGCAGCAGGGTAGCTTGTACCTTTCTCTAGGAATCACATTAATAATGAAAAAAATGCAGAAATTGCATATATAGATGATACTTATTTATATTTTATGTTTCAAGTCCCTGAAAATCTGATGCCAAGTTTCAGCAGAGAAGCTGAATCATGTTATTGAAATAAGACTTGCTGCATGTGGCCTCCCCTGATCAAATAAAACAAACCCAAATGAAAATATAAAAATAGTAGCTTATATTCATGAATCTTATTTATGCTCATTTATGTTTAGTGAGAGTTTTTCATGAAGTGCAGCTAAAAAGCTGATCTTCTTGAATGGAAATCATTGGTCCCTACAGAGGAGAAAAAGAGGAAGGAGGATCTTTGAAAGTGACAGCTGATTTCTGCAATCTGTTAATGATTCCCTTGGAGAGTTTTTGAAAGCATCCTGGAGACAAATGAATAAAAATTACAGCATCAATAGTTTTCTCTGGGAAGGCACTATTGCTGCAAAATTCCTTGTTCCTGGCAGAGTGGGAGGTGTAATTTGCAAGCACTGTTACTCCCTCCAACCTGAGACCACATAATGTGGCCCACATCAGCCGAGGGAGAATGCCCACATCCCCACGCACTGAGCTCATATGTCAGCAATTACTTCCTTGCCAGTCCATTCGAGTTTGGAACAGAAGTAAATGAGCAGGTGTGATATCTGTGCTTTATTCAAGCTTGCAACTAGAGGCCACCCTGCCAAGCATCCTTGATGGAGCTGAGTGAACCAGCGTGAGGGTAACAAAATGAAAATTCCAACACAATGAAAAAGTAAGATTATTTTTCATGCTCAGATTTATTGCAAAGCATTTGTAAGATGTTTCAAAGACCACTGCTAAAATCTAATTAATCAAAAACTACAAGAATGCAAAGAATGAGGTCTTTGGGTAAAAACTGAGGTAAAAAATAAAAGGTGTGTCTTTCTTGAATACATTCTGGGATATTTAACTAATGGAAGTTTAATAAATAGATAATTGTCACATCTTGTTCTTATCCATCTTCCTGAAATGTATTGTAGTCTAAAAACTCATCTGCCCATCACTTGGGGAAATGAATTGTCACCTTCATTTCATCTAGTCTGTCAGAATTTGCCCTGTGGGTTTGTTACAAAGCTTTCCAGCATTAATAATGAAACAATTGCATGATATATTTTTTTCTGGGAAGTTTCTGACATGATGTTTATGCAACAAAATCACCTTGAATTATTATAGTGTGTGGGCAAGGTAACCTAAATAATTTCCCACTTATTTTCAGCATCTCTTTCAAAACTTGCAGATGCCTTTCTGTCAGTGATCTGCATTCTGTTCTACAGCAAAAATTTAAGACATTTGAGTGCCCAATTTAAAATATTTTCATGCCGAGCCTGACAAAACTAATTTTAAAGCTCAGCTGAAATGTTCTGCATAGACCTAAAAATCTGTTTGGGTTATGAGATCATGTGGAACTGCATAGTTGAAGTAGACATTCTTACAAAAGTGGTCATTTGTGCACTTGTGTTTTGTACCATAACTGGTCCATGTAGCTTAACCTGTCTTTCCCATTTTCAGCCGGCCTTGATGAAACCCATGTAATGATTCCTCCTCATTTTCAGCTAGCAACTTGAATTTAAAACTTATGCAAACTATAATAACTATTTTTCCTTTTTTTATTAATTCAATGCAGACAGTAAGTAAGACAGAGAACTTTGTGATTGTAACTGGGAGACAAGAACATCCATAGGATTAATCTATAAACCGACCAACCATCTATCCGTAATTTCTCTTCTAAAATCTAGGTCATATTATTAAACACTTTGCTTACGGTTTAAGTTCCAAGCTCTAACTCAACAGATTACTGCACTTTTAAGAAGTTATCAGTAAATTCGAAATATGTTTTAAATATGCAAGTTCTGAGTTGCCTTGGGATTTCAATATTCATATTAAGTCTCGAAATGGAAATTATTTCAAATACTTAATTTAGATCTATGAATATTTTAAAGACTAATTTAATGTGTAGGTCGTAACGCAGCGCCTAAAGACTGTTTGCAAATGAGTGAAGTTAAATAAGATGGTCTCTGTACTTTCATTCCAAGTTATTTTAAAATATAGGTGGTTTCTATGGAGTGCCACATGGAGCTTTTTAGCTTATGTTTTGTTAATTATAGCAGATATATATTTTTAAGGAATACAAATTACTTAGCGTTTATTATTTTCTTAACAGAGTAAACTGATGAATCATAGCCTATGTCTACATGAGGCTCTGGTGTGTTGTTTCAACCAAAAATGAGCACAGAAGCACCGACAATAGCCATATAAAATATTATAAATAATCATCCATACAACAATATTTAAATACTTTTTGACATTAACATGTTAGGAAAAGATGCAGGAATTGGGGCAATTATTTTACAATTTTTACTATGAAGGCCTCAATCATTCTCCCAGGTTGCTACTCATGCTGTCAATAAATTCATGTTTATCTGTCACAGAAATTGTTAAAATTACAGTCCCAAGACTTTCTTTCAGAACTGAAATAATGGTGTATAATTACTATGATTGATAGACTTATTTCATGAAATAAGAAACAGAAATCTAAAGCAAGAGTTCTGAATTGCAAATATTATTTAAATCATTACGAATTACAATTATAATAAATAATAATCCAGGTATTTGACTTTTTTATCTGCACAGCTGTAAATGCTATCAATCACGATGGCATTCGTGTACTGCTGTGAATGCAAGGAAGGAAATAATGATCAGCCAGGAAACATGGGCTCTTCCAGCTGCTGAGCAGAGAAGTGGCTGTGTGGTATTTCTATAAGCTTGACCATGCATGTGGCAGCCCTGTGCTGAGTACAGCTCTGGTGCTGCCTGGCTTTCCTCTCTTGGTCCAGCAAACGCTCTCCGAGAAAACACATGGGAATTAAATGGTTTGGGTTATGGTGGTGAAACCTGTTACCATGCATGTCAACCAGGAGGATGCTCTCAGCTAACTCGCCCTGCCCTAGGACCTCCTTTGAGTCCCATGGGATTCTCCTTTCTTTGCTCATTAAACAAACCTGATAATTTTCCATGCTGTTTATTTTGTTCTTAGCTGAAAAGTTCTGAAACCGTGAGAGTACTGCATTTTTAAAGTATGCAAAAAGTGGCATGAATCCAAAAGCATGAATCCAAGTGGTCCTAGAGCAGGCATTTCAAAATGAAGCAGCCTTCCAAAAGTTTTGTGTCATACCTACCAACCCGATGTGGATGCAGCGTATGCTATAAAGCATCTAAAATGGCAGTACATGCTAATGATTGAGGTTTCAACTCCAAATTCTCTTTTTCTGAGGGAAAGCATGTCTTCGAAACTGTGTTCTAAAAACTGGCATACCGCACGTGCATATTCTTGCAATTAAAAGCAAAAAAGAAAACAAGAGATAGCCAGTAAACTTTGTCTTTTAAAATAACGATGATAACATACTTAGTCACTTGCTTAATTAACCTTGAGATATAAAACAAGGAAGAACTAATAGCTACAACACAAAATTTGTTTTTAGAAAATCATTCTGATTAATACCCCATTTCCAAATTCTGACCAACTCTTCATCTGTTTTCTGACCAAAATTCAGTCATATAGTAGGTTAAAAGTTGTAATGGAGATTTTCAAAGCTACAAACCATTTCAAACATGAACAATTTAAACCTTGATAGTTTCATATCAAACTCAGATTTCCGCTGCCTTTCTATTTGTACTCCAATAAGAGAAAACATGGAGTGTAGTAATATTAATTGAATGAGTATTGAATATTTTCTTGGTATTAACTGGAAAGCATGGCTAAGTACAAATATGGTATTTTTTTACTCTAACTAATTTAGGTAAATACTAGGAGAGTATCATTGCAAGTAATACATGTAATAAATCATAGATTATGAGCAGATCTGTGTGTTTGCCTTTTTCTTCTTTTCATTTGCATCAAATTTTGTTGTACCTCATCATATTCAAGATGCCCCATTCTGAAATTAATACAATTGAAATCTTGTCAGCTGTAGGGGGTTGAGGTTGGTTACGTACCAAGCACCAACAAACTATTCACTTACTTGCCTCTGCTATGGATAAGCAGAGAAGGGGAAACTAAAAATTCACTTTTTGTGAGGTGAAATAAGGATTATTGAGGAAAAAACAGAAGAACTTCAAGGCAAAACAGGCTCAGACTTAACAGTATAAAGAGGATTTATTACTAACAGAAATGAAAATAAAAAGAAATAATAGGGAATTAAAGCAAACTCCCAGAACAAACTCTTATTTCCAGTACTTCCCTCTTTCCAACCCACCAATTTGTACAAGGGAAACAAAACATGAGGTTTGGTCAGTGCATTCATTTCTTAAGAGTCTTTCTTCATGTTTAAGGAAAAGAGTTCCTTCTGATGTGCCATGGGACTCTCCTCACAGAAGATAGTTCTCTGTGAACTTCTCCAGTGTGGTTCTGAATCTTCACAAGCAACAGCCCCGCCCAAATCTGTTGCAGTGGAAGAAATATCTCTCCCATTAATTTTTGCAGTTTTCCCACACTGCCATTCATGGGTCAAACCGGTCATGGGGTTTTAATCTTTTAAGGATGAGCTGTCTCCCAGCCTGAAAGCAAAAAATTCTCTTCTTCAACTTCTAGGTGCCTCTCACAGCATCTGTAGGCTCTGGCACTTTGTCTTGGGGTGACTTCTCAGACTGGAACACCTTTTCACAGGCTGCATGTGAACTTCCTACATCCCCCCATGCACTTTAATGAATTACAGAGAAAACAGTTTGTATGGTACAGTCTTTGCCATGGCTCGCATGAAGAATTTCAGATCTGGCGCTGGGAAACAGCTCCTCCTCTCCTTCCCTTCCTCACTGACCTCGGTGTCGCTGCCATGTTGGCTCCCTCACATGATCTCACTCTTTTTCCTCTCTAACTTAAAAGGAAGTTGGTATCTGCAAAGCTGCAGTTGAAAAAATGATTTTATCAGAGATAAGTGTGTATCATACCCCTCCGCCATAAAGCAATTTCAAAGAAAGTCCTCCAACTTTTTTTAAATGCAGGTGTACTATTGCATATATCTAAATGCCTACATATATATTTCCTTACTCCCTACACTTTCCTCAAACCATCTGATTAGAAATGGTTTCCATTTAAGATGCATTACATCTAGCACAATTTATTACCTTACTTAAGGGCCCTAAAAAATGGGTTCTCTTGTCCTTGCATGTCCGCTAACACGCAACTCATATATCAAAAGAGCTTTAGGAGTAGTTCCAACAAACATAATGAATCAGGTTTCTCTTAAAATTTAGTTGAAAATGTCTCCTTTCTTACTGCAGAGAGCTAGAAGAAGGAAAGGAAATCATTCTTTTTGCAGTAACCCAGAAGGATTGCCATCCACCCAATCTGTGTGACTGATTCAATGGTGTGTTTGAAGGAGGTAAAATCTATTAGTTTCATGGCAATGTCTTAACAGCAGGCTCTGTCCTGCCCCAAGTCAAACCTGAAAGCAGTTCAAAGCTTTAGGAAGCAATAAAATAGCAGAGAAAGTAACACTACAACACAGAAACGCCAAGAATAATCATTGAAGGTTCAAAATCTGGCTATGGTGCTCTAAGGCTGACATGATTTTACTTTTAGCAGTCAGGTAAGTCTGGGTCTTTATGAGCAGTGACAGTGATGTCACTAAAAGTGCCATCACTTTAAAAAGTCATTTGCAGTCATACAAAGTTCATTGAAATAAATAATGTGAACCTATATTTTCAAGAGAACGTTATGCAGATCAAAAGGCCCTGAGCTTGAGCAGTGGGATTTCGGATGTCTTTTAGTTAAGTCTAGACACTTGCCTGCTTGGCATGCTGGCTGTTCTCAATTCCATGCTGAGATATCTCCCTTTACTGCGGCAATGCAGATCATTCTCAGGAGACATTTTATTACATCACATTGCTTCATCACATGACTTTTAGGCCTCTAAGTTCCTTCTGTGGATTAGTCTTAAACCGATCTTCTCTGACCTTTTTATGTGAGTTACTTTATGCAAAACGGAAGTTAAGTATCATTCTGAAAGGAACAAAATTGCTTTTTGCTATTATATTTCAAATATATTCTGTCATTGTATTGACAATCAGTTAAAGCAACAAAATCCAAGCTCTTTCTAAAAACACATGCATATGTTTCAATATAAGGCAAGATGGCCTGTGCTGAACAGAGGTGCCATGATACTGCTGTCAGAGATTCCAATCTGTGGGCTAAATGAAGCCTCATTGAAGGACCTCAATAATTAAACCTATTCCTGCTTCATTTTCTCCTGAAAATTCATTTATGACGGGGGGGAAACTCTGTACTATTATTCACAAATATTTGGTTTTTGAGCTTATGGGTTATGGGCTTTCTGATATTATCATTAAGGGTTTGAGAGCATGGCCAGTGTGCCCTCCACAGCTCTGTCAGATGTGCTTTATGTGGGTCCCTCAACAACCAATGGAGAGAATTCTACTTCACAGAATCATAACATGGTTTGGGTTGGAAGGGACCTCAAAGAAAAGCCAGTTCCAAGCCCTCTGCCACAGAGAGGGACATCTTTCACTAGACCAGGTTGCTCATCAGAGTCCCATCCAACCTGGCCTTGAACAACTCCAGGGATGGGGCATTCACAACTTCCCTGAGCAATCTGTTCCAGTGCCTCACCACCCACACAGCAAAGAATTTCTTCCTCGTGTCTACTCTAAACCTACTCTCTTTCAGTTTAAAGCCATTTCCCCTTGTCCTGTCAC
>VZTA01016289.1:24131-42890 GCA_013398855.1 Mohoua ochrocephala | reverse complement strand
CTCTCTTCAGGTACTGATAGGCCTCAGTTAAGTCACCCTGAAGCCTTCTCTTCTCCAGGCTGAACAATCCAAATTCTCTCCGCTTTTCCTCATAGGAGAGGTGCTCACTTCTCTAAACATCTTGGTGGCTCTCCCCTGGACTCGCTCCAACAGCTGCATGTCCTTCCTGTTCTGGGGACTTTGCTGGATCACATCAAACCTCTCATCCACCCTCCAAGTCCTTCTCAGCAGGGCTGCTCTCCATCTGCTCATCCCCCAGCCTGTGCTGATACTGGGAGTTGCCACAACCCAGGTGCAGCACCTTGCACTTGGTCTCATTGAACCTCATGAAATCCCCATGGGCTCAGTTCCTGAGTTTGTCCAGGTCCCTCTGAATGCCATCCCATCCCTCAGGTGTGCCAACTGCACTGCTCAGCCTGGTGTCATCTGCAAATTTGCTGAGGGTGCACTTGAACTCTTTGTCTATGTCATTAATGAAGATATTAAACAGGTTTAAACAGCATGGACCCCTGGGGGACACTGCTTTTCACTGACATCCACCAGGACTCTGAGCAGTTGACCACCACCCTCTAAATGCAATGTATTACTATCCAAGATCTACTTACAGTCTAGTTACTATCAAATGCAGTGCAGGTTGACCATACATTCGTAAAGTCAATTGCTTGGGCCTATATTGAATATTAGTTACCTTCAGCACTTTTTTAATCCTCTGAGCTGTGTCAGACCTCTAGCAATCCTATGATTAAAGAACTAATGCATTGAAATTAATGTTTCATTTGCATTCCATTTTACCTGCAAAATGTTTATTGCAATACAGTAAAGACTTGCTTGGGTATCTTACAGAGTTAAGCATGTCTTTGTTTTAGCAAGTAATTTGTGACGTCGTAATATTTCTGTGAAATACCACCAGGCAAATAATTTATTTTTCACTTAACTCTGTTACCTCATTTATAAGCCTTTGTCTGCACCATGACCTTGTAACAAGTGTGGTTAACTGCTGTCTGCTGTCAGTCCGAACAGTTCTTTGAAGAGTAAAAGCAAGTGTTTAGTTTGTACCTCACTATTTGTTAATCTGCTGTATTATCAAGTCATACATCTTTCTGAAGTTTGTTATGTGTTGTGGTTTAACCCCAGCTGGCAGCTCACCCCCGTACAGCTGCTCGCTCGCTCCCCCACCAGCAGGATGGGGAGAGAATCGAAGGAGTAAAAGTGAGAAAACTCATGGCTTGAGGTAAAGACAGTTTAACAGGTAAAGAAGAAGCTGCACAGGCAAGGGAAGCAAAGCAAGGAATTCATTCCCCACTTCCCATGGGCAGGCAGGTGTTCAGCCATCCCCAGGGAAGCAGGGCTCCATCACACGAAATGGTGACTTGGCATGACAAATGCCATCGCTCCAAACGTCCCCCTTTTTCTTCTTTTCCCCCAGCCTTATATGCTGAGCATGACCCCAGACAGTGAAGGATATCCCTTGGGTCAGCTGGGATCAGCTGTCCCAGCTCTGTCCCCTCCCAGCATCTCGTGCACCCCCAGCCTCCTCGCTGGTGGTGAGGAGCGGAGGCGGCCGTGGCTCAGTGTAAGCACTGCCCAGCAGCAACTAAAACATCGTGTTATCAGTTTTGTTTCCATCAGAAATCCAAAATATAGCCCCATACCAGCTCCTATGAAGAAAATGAACTCTATCCCATCCAAAACAGGCACAATATATTAAACACAAAACTCAAATCCCAATTTCACCATATTCGTTATGCCTCCCTTCAGGAGCTCCTGACTTTTTAAAGTGAGATCATATTTTTGATTTTGCAATTGAACTATAAATTTATCCAGGGTATTTCTTGCTGCCAAATCATAATTTCCAGATAATTTATTGGTTTTTCCTACCTTTTTTACTAAATTTGATCAGGATTTGACATCCTAGATTCCTGTCTTCTAAGGCACCTTTCCCTCAAATGAGTCTTACTGCCAATTTGGGACAACGCAATGATAAAGCCAAAGCCAGAAGGTTTCTACTGGCAAGACATTAAAAAAATCAACAACATTAAAGCCTCAAGAAATATGACCTGAAGTATTTATTCAGAAAAGTGTGCCAACTTTTGAGCTCTTGCTCCTCAATCAGAATTTGTTGGTATAGGTGGCACACACCCAGGAGTTCTGACTTCTGTAGAATCAGAGTAGGCAAATGCAGCTGTAAGCCTGCTGTCCAAACACTCAGTAAAGCACCTACAGTTTCTGAGGGCTACATAAATATGCTGCTTCTAATGAGCTTCATTTTTCAAAAAAATTTTAGTTTTAGAAGGCTGAACATTTTCATGTAAGCAGCAAAGGCTCACACAGTGATCCTTGCTACAAAATTAGAAGTGCTTAAAATAGACCATGGGGTTTTTTTAAAATAGAATTTCAAGGCACTACAAATGCAAACAAAGGGATCATATTTTCTTAAAATCAGTTGCAACATTTAATTGTGCTCTGCTAAGCTGTATCTTTCTCCTGGTTTTCCTCATTTTTTAGTTTCTCTTTGCAACTCAACACCTTGGTATGATATATAACCTCACAATATATTACTGTTTTCCTTTCGTAATAATTTTCAGAGATACATAATGTCAATTTTAATATTTTTTAAATAAAAATAAAGACATTATAACATTGACTTAATGGGGTTTATTTGGGTTTGGGATTTTTTTTGTAGAAAGGTAAAACACAGGTTTAGTGACAGATGAAGTAAATAATCAAAGAGAAGCTCTGGAAAGATTCAGCATAGCTGTAAAGGTAAAGGTATGCATTGTACAATCAGGAATAATTTGGTTCAACCTCAATATGGTGAGGCTTCTGATAAACACAGGAACAGTCTCCTGTACTGGAGTTTTCAAATAACTTAAATAAAAGCAACAGTAATCTCTCAGTGGTGCCCTGTCCAAAATAACTAATATATATTTTAATATGACAGGTTACAGATTAAAATTACATTTCAGATCAAAATATGTTCTTGGTTACAGATGAGTTATTACTGAGTAATTTATTTAACTTGCTGAAGACATTCTAATGAAAGCATCTCTAAAATGGTTTCACAGGATAGTTGCATCAGCTGTGACATAATGTGAGACTTCCCATGTCACCTGTCAAGTGTCAGTGTCTCTCCCTCAGCATGACAGTGGGGTCGAGAGGTGAGAAAAAGCTTGTCCACATAAGAGGTAAAATAGGTATGAAACCACGTTGCAAATGGAAAGCTCAGGGATTCAACTAATGGAACAAATTCTCTATGAGAAAGTTTTTCTGTCTAGTTTGAGATATATTTATGCATCAATATATATTGCTATATATTTTAAAAATCACAGAGGACTTACTGTTCCACTTCCATCCCAATTATTCTATGGAAGCTGAGTATGTTTGTGGTAGAGAGCAGCCTAGGAGACACAATCAGGGAGCAGAATCAGAGCCTCATTGTGCTAAACAACCAACAGATGAATCAAGCTGACAATTGAGAGGCGACTATTTGCATTTGAAAACAGAGTGAAATGAATTTGCTACACTGAAGTCTTAATCTTTCTACCTCTAATCCTGCAGGTAGCTTAATTCAAGTCAATGGCATCACTTGCCTGAGTAAAACAAGCAGTATTTAGTTCTCCCTCAGTGCTGTGCATTAATTAAATGAGGGGCAGAGAGCACTAAAACAGACATACAACAGGCTTGCCTTCGACTCCTTTGTGTTTGCCTGAGAGGAAGACGGACACTCGGAATTGCTGTTTTTCCTTTCAAAGGGCAGATTGTGCATGCTGTTCTTTTTATATTTTAGTCTTTCATCAGGGAATAATGAAAGACGCTGCACTTTCCTCTACAAGGCTTGTTTGCACAGGAAAACTCACTGGTGCATTTATAGTGGGATATAATCAGACAATGTAACAAACCATTGCTAATGCTGTTATGCCAGAATAGTTACACCAGAAATGTCTCCATTTTAGACAGCACCTTTGTTCTGAAATTATGAGCATATGATATGTGGCTGCACTGCTACACCTACAGAAATCTTCACCCGCTGCCTGGGATTATTTCCTATGTATTTTAAGTGTCCTCCTGCGTACCGGTTGATGCTCTTGTTGAAATTCTATATTTACACAAAGAGCTTCAACAATCGCCACGAAATCCCCTCTAGTTGAGCTTATCACGGGCACCCACAATGCCTCCTGCCAATGTAATTCAGGGATTAATCCCCATCCAACAGGGAATTTGGAGTTGCATATGCCCACCATATAATCAGGGCAATTATATGACCAGCCTTGACCTCTCTCCACTGTGATGCTTGTGAGACCTTTGCTCCCTTATCTCCAAAGCCACCACTTCCCTCCTGGCTGAGGACCAGAACTAACTCAAACCTTGTGGCAGTGACAAGTTTTTCCAGAGAAGCAGGTTTCTAGGAAGGTGGAAGGATCCCATGGGGATAAGAGAGGGGAGAGGAAGATCTGTAAGGCTCTAAGGAAATGACAGGTAGGACCAATAGGTAATAGGAGAAAAGGGGTATGAGATGCTGTGAAAAGGAAACTCCTTCATTCCTCTCTATGGCCACTGCTCTCTTTCAGACTATTTTCATTCCTGTGGTGGTCTGGACAACCATGTTGCTTACCTTTTTTTACCCTCCAGGGTTTCTCAAACTGTAGGAAAAAGCAAAAGAGGCAAGGCTATTCCATGGAAGAAGGAAAGGATGTAAAGCACAGCAAAGCCAGAATGACACCCTGTGGTTGTAGGGATATATTCCTCAGGTGGAATAGAAGACTGTATGGGAAGAGACAAAATTTTTCAGGGTAAAACAGCTCCATCACCATCTCAGGAACAGACAAAACAATCCATCTTGCCATAAAATAGCTGCAGGATAGTAAATCCTGGAAAGCAGCTTTGTGGAGAAGGACCTGGTGGTCCTGGTGGACAACAAGCTGTCCATGAGCCAGCAGTGTGCTCTTGTGGCCAAGAAGACCAAAGGTATCCTGAGGTGCATTAGGAAGAGCTTTGCCAGAAGGATGAAGGAGGTGGTCCTGCCCCTCTACTCAGCACTGGTGAGGCAACATCTGGAGTGCTGGGTCCATTTTGTGGCTCCCTGGTACAAGAAAGACAAGGAACGAGGAGAGGATCCAGTGGAGGGTTATTTTAGAGGATTGGAGCGTCTCTGTTATGAGAGAGCTGGGCCTGTTTAGCCTGAAGAGATGACTGAGGGAGGGATCTTATCAATGCATACAAATATCTTGAGGGCAAGGGTTGAAAGGATGGGGACAGGTTCTTTTCAGTGGTGCCATGGCAGGACAAGGGGGCAGGGGGTGAAACTGAAACACAGGAAGTTCCATCTGAATATGAGGAAAAATTTCTTTACTTTCAGGGTGACAGAGCAGTGGAACAGGCTTCCCAGAGAGGTTGTGGAGTCTCTTTCTCTGGAGACACATAAACCAACTCCTGGTGACAGTCACGAGCAGCCTGCTATAGGTAAACCTGCTTTAGCAGGGGGTTGGACCAGGTGAACTCTAGAGGTCCCTTCAGCCCCAACCAGAGCTTGAAGTATTCCAAGATACAGGAGAGCCAGTACCAGACCCTACTTGAAACCACAGGGCAAGAACTTCAGATGCAATGATGAGAAAAGGGAAAAGCAGAAGAAAAGAGCAGCACCTTAGCTGAGGCTTATTTATCTTCCCTACGCAGTAATTTTCTCCATGTTAATTTTTCCACTTCATCTGCAAGGCCAACAAAATATCTCCAAGGCAAGCTTCATACCTGCCATCACCACAATTCTCCCATTTACTAGCTCCTTTTAAATCTCAGGTTGGGCACAAGGGGAAGAGAAAATTAGAACCATCAGTAACTGTTTCTGGGCTGTTTCCTTATCAGAGATGTAAATTGCATCATATGAGCCTACATGTAGTATTTTTTATTAATTTTCCATGTTACAGTGATTAGGTTTAAAACAATAAGCTGGCACACTCAATGTTGTTATCCAGTGTGATGTCTCAGCCCTGTAATTCTAACAAAAGGCAGGGCGAGACGTATTGTGAGTCATTTCAAGTTGTCCTTAAATAGGAGAGGAAATAAAACACAGATTTTTTTTTTTGTCTTGCCTTTTTTGTAGTAAACAGCAGAGCAAATGTTCTTCTAACCTAAATGGGAATATAAAACGAGTGCTGTATCATAGCAACAGCCAGAGGTTTGTCTCAATATTTGAATGATTATGAACATCCTTGTTAAGTGTGTAGTATACTGCTATGTCATAAGGAAAACCTAGTAAATTACTGCTATAAAAGTGAGCTGTTGAAGCTGAGTATCTTAGATTCCTTAATGATGGTATTTATTTAGCACTGCAAGAGTGAATTCTTATTCCCAGGCATCCTTTTTAATGACAGAAGATAGATCATAAGAAGACTAATAATAAGTCCTGATATACTGGGAGCAAAAACTCTTAGATGTATTTTGAAATTGTGCTTCACCATTTTCAAATCAATGTGCAAAGTAACCTTTTTCAGGAATTAATTTTTCATGTCTACTGTTCAAACTGGGTGAATTGTCAACAAGCTGTAATGTGGAAAGCTTGTTTTAGTGAAGTTTGTGGCAAAAATAGCAGTTTTTTAGGATTTCATCTGTATTTGTCCAGAACGGGGGTTCTGCGGCAGGCTGGATTTTGGTTTTTAGATGATTTCTTGCACCAGGTTACTTAAGTCTATTTTGTCTAGTTCTTAAATATTGTGTGTTGTAACCAAGCAACGCAACTAACGTTTTGAAAAGCACCTAACTAGGTGCTTCCACCAGGGCTGCATTCACAGAAAAATGTGCTGTTACAAAGTGTGCCTTGCAGAAACCCTGCTGGCCAGGGAAATCACTCCCTAGCACCATGGGATGAGAGCACCATGCACACCAGGGGAGGTATTTCTGTGCTGATGTGTCTGTGTGTGCATGTGTGTATAGAATCAGGGCTTTTGAAGGGGAAGCATAAACCCCCATCAAGTCAGATAAAGAGCTACTACAGCTGGTCTGTAAGACACACAGGGGGAAAGGTGTCTTAAAACAGTCAGTACCATGGCCCTGGGTTGCATGAAGTACTTGCATTAATCTGGGATCCAGAGTAAGGAACCTAACTGGGCAGCAGGCTTCATTTGTGTACTGACACTCCCTGTCCCAAGTTAGTTGTTTTATTCAAGGTAAAAAATATTCAGCAGGAAGAATTGAGAGTGTTCCCTCTTTCCAGGACAACCTTCTTACTGCCTTACTGGAAAATGGAAATGGTTATGAGGAACATGGAGGATGCTGCTGAAATCACCTAACATGGCTCATTACCCTCCAGCTATATTTTAACAAGCAGGAATGATTTTTGAGATGCGCCTTTAATCTGTAGGAATCAGTAAATATTTCCCAGTGATGAATCCTGACTGGAAACAGCCACTTGTTCCAGCTGTGACCACGCCTCCGCTTGTTCGACTCGAAGAACTGCCGAACAAGGGTATTGTTCTTCAGTGGGAAGTTTGGAGGAAGAGAAAGCACCTCCATTCCTTAGCAGCCTAAGCAGTTTTTCCCTAAGGCTTCATGACAAGTGGTACCACATCAGACTAGCTGGGGCTTGGCAGCACCCCCACGGTTAGCCCATGAACCCCAGTGCAGGAAGGGAACCTCACCACTTCATCCCATTTCAGTGCTGAGTGCCAGCCTCTAAATTCCAGTCTATGAACATGTCTGTTTTGTGAAATACTGATTGCTGGCTTTGGGGATTCATCGGCCTTGGCATGACCTGGCTGCTCAGGGTTGGCTTTCTCTGTGGCAAAATGTTTTTGGGCTAAATCTAAGTCCCATGTAGCTTATGCAGAGTAGGCACTGCCTAGGCAGCATGGACAGCTGGGGTCCATGGGTGAGCAGTAGGACTTCAATGGGACTTTGGTCCTCCTGTCTCTTTAAAATATAGTCCTGGGGCTTCTAAAGTGCTTTGAAAATTGTCTAACTCCCCCTAAGAGAGGAAAGACTTTAAATAAGGCTCTGGAGTTCTGATTTCTTTTTTGAGCTACAGCATTTTGATCTGATTCTGAACTAAAACATATTGATTTTGCTAATGATGTGGGCCAAAGTCATCTACTCTGCTCCTTGTAGAAGCTCTGACAAACACAGAGAAAATGTAGGGAAAGATAATAGAAAGGCTAAATAGGATATGCATGGAATATCTTAATTTTGCTACAAGCTGGGCTAATTAACACTAATTCCTTTTAATGAAAGGGTGATAAATAAAGTGATATTCAAGCTCTTGTCTCTTATCCTTTCCTTGCTTCAACGCTGATATTACTCTATTGTCTTTCTCCCCTAATTTCCATAAGAGTAAGAGAAGAATCTGGCCCTTTCATTTTAAGGAAGAAATCCTTGAAATCAGAACTCTGCTCTGTCACTGAAAACCAGTGCAGAATATGAAAGAAAACAACGTCCCTGAGCTGGTTTCTGGAGGTACCCGAAGGTGTTATCCCCCTTGGAAACAGCTTGTCTGCACTGCAACATTACTTCTTTTGGAAAAATGGGCATGTTCATTTTTCCTGAACATGAAAATTTGACATGTTTGAGTCGAGTTTCTTTTTCCTGCAACCATCCTCTCCCCTCAAATTGCTATTGCAGAGGTAGATTTTTCTTTAAATTAAAATGAGACTTTCAGAGTGCCCTTCTATTGTGTAATAGCAATGGATAATGGCCTGTAGTCCTTTGTCATTGAAAAATACATGCTTTCAGCTGAGAAGATGCATTTTTCTTATCCTGGGTCTCTCTTCCCAGCCACATTGAAATCTGAGAAAGGATGCAGCAGATGCTGAGCTGAAAACTAGAAGACATATATGATTTAAGTGTCAGCTGCCTGGTATTTACTGTTCTTTTAGTTCACTATGATAGAAGACCGTAGCTGTGAAAATTAAAATAGAAATCTTAAAAAGATCACAATTTTAATTTCTTTTTTTCCCCAGCTATTAAAAAAAAAATTTTTAGAACTATATATTCTTTGTCAATTAAAATCAATATATATTTTATTACACTTTATTACATGTTAATTTTGTTGTTGCCAGGGGCAACTACAGAAGAAATAAACACAAACAGCCACTGTGTTCTGTGCTTCTTTTCTATTTGTTACCGTGTCATGGGCAAAACATTTGGGAGGATAAACTCATCGTCATAATTCTGCTCTGTTAAATTGGCCAATTCTTGGTTCTGTTCACAACAGCCTCAACAGATTCCAGGGAGACGAAAGGGCTGCTGGGCTGCATTCTACCTTGTCTCCACATGGGAATTTTGGAATGAGGTGAGGTTTTATAGTTGATGACATCAGCTGTGTACCAACACAATGATCACCTGTATTGTTTAGCCATTAGCTATTGCTTAAGAATGTTTTAAAAATTAAAATACTGGGCACTGTTGCCATGAGGGTTTTCTTGAAACTCACCATTCTATATAAGGAGTCATATATAAAGGAGTCAAAATAAATAATTTGGCTGTGCTACAGCTGAACAGTCTGTATGTTGTCTAAGGGAAGCTTCCTATATCGTTACGTACTTTGCTGATTTTAATCTGTTCTCCTAAAACTGCTACAGTCACTACACCAATCTGGTTTCAGTGTCACAACTCAGTCCTACAGCTCAAAAGAGAGTGTCCAAGGAATGGTGATTTATAAAGCTGAAAAATCATTTGAATGTTCACCAAAAAATACTTTGTAGCCTTTGCACTTGCTGCTTTCCTGTTTCAGATTCTGTTTTAGAGTACAATCCAACCTGAATGCATTAAGGACAGGCTATTTTTCCCACTCAATTCGCCTTTTCAAATTTTGAGCACAGACACCACCCCAGAAATGAGCAGCCCAACAGTATTTTTTACTGATCTCAGAAAAGGCAATGCCTGAAGCGGCTGCAAAGATCAATGAGGGAGCTTTGGAGAGATGACTAACATAGGAATTTCAACTATGGAAGGGAATGAAGCTATTGAAGAGGGAAAAACTCAGACTGAGGAACCAGAGACCTCTGAAACAAAAGGTTCAGCTCCAATTCTATTGAAAATACATTAAAGTCATCATGATTTTTCTGTAGGCTACAAAGAAGGATTAGGTTTCAGTCTGTTACTTTGTTGATAAAAGTCACTCCTCCGTGTATAAATAACCAAATGTCTTAAGAAAGGTGAATATTTTGCAATATTTTGATGCTCTCCTGAGGCATTCTCACTTCCTCCATATGTAGATTGATTTTTCCCTCCTTTTTTCTACCCATCACCTGATAGTGTCTTGTTTTACCCATTGGATGGATAAGAGATTATATTGCTGTGATGGTTAATCACTTGCAGTCAAGGATAAAACTATCACAGTGGAGCTGGATGAGTTAAATTTGACGGGTGTGTGACTGACATGCATGTACAGGATAAGCACTTTCATTACGTACTTCTCAGTGCCACTCAGTTCACAGTGTGCTCCACAAACATTGGCAAGGAAATATGTCATGTGCCAGGGAATGAGTAATAGAGATTTGTGTGAAATATGGATGCCAGAGAATGTCTAATTATAGCTCATGGAAGACCAAACAATAACCAATAACAAACCCCAACAGAATCATTCCCTCAAACCAAAAGTGGATTAATGATTTTTGCAGACAACTGACAATACTAATAGTCACCGAAATTCCTATGTGGTCAAGAACCCATGGGTAAAGAAGTGGCCTAGATCTGTGGAAAAGAGGTTCTTGTCATGACAGAATGCAGGATGAAATCATCTTTACTTGTGCAAGAGGCATTCCAGCATCTTAAATATAAAACTGTGTGTTAAGCTATGTTGGAATCGGGGAAGGAGCAGCTTTTCCCCAACTAAAAAAAAAAAAAAATCTGACTTGTACTTCCAACATTCAAAATAAGGCAGCAGATGGAGTTGCTAGGAGACAGAAGGCAAAGAACAAGAGCATGAATGCGCTCTAGTGTCTCTACACAATAGCAAAGAGTATATGAAATGAGCCCGAGCTTTAGATCTCACCATCGGCTATGACCGTCACCAGTGATGAAATGCAGTCTTTGCATTAACCAGGCAAATGTGAAATCCGAACAATTTTAATAAGAGGATCTGTGAGAATTATATTATGTGATATTTAATGCTGCTCTGCAGGCCATCCTTGTAACCACAGAATTACAGTATAATTCGGGTAGGAGGGACCTTGGGAGATCTAGCTCAACCTCCTGCTTGAATCATGACCAGCTCTGAGGTCGGGCCAGGATGCTCAGGGATTTATCCAGTCATCCCTTCCACGAATGGAGATGGCATAACCTCTCTGCACAACCTGCTCCTCCTGACAGCACTCCTGGGAGGAAAGGTTTTCCTCATATCCTCTCTGAACCGCTCTGGTATTAATTTGTGCCTGCTGCCTCTCAGCCTCACACCTCTCACCATGGCTCCCTCTCCTTACTGACATCCCTGCAGATACTGGGGGCTTCTGTCATGTCCTTCCAGAGCCACGTCTTCTCACAGAACAAGCCCCAGTCCCACAGCCTCTCTTCATGGGACAGATGGTCCAGACACAATCATCCTGGCTGCCCCTGCTGAACTCATCCCTGTTTGTTGCTGCTGCCTGTACCGAAGGCCTAAAACTGGACACTGTTACTCATGTGACCTAAGAAATGCTGGCTCTTCTCCTGTCAATACAGTTTCGGATGATGTCAGCCATCTTTGGCATCTTTTGCCAAGGTGCGCTGCTGGCTCGTGTGTGGCTCGTGCCTAATTTTGAACCCACCAATACAGGAGGTCAGCAATAACCTTCCGCCACTCCAGGGATTTTTGTTGAGTAGACAAAAATAGACTAGACTATAGGTGCAAGGAGACAGTGCAAGGTGCAAAGAGTAATAGGGTCATGTGCAGTGTTGATGAAATGTGAAGTGAAAGTAAGGCCTGGCTGAGAAGTTGTCTTGGGAAAGATGAAATGGATGAGGAATGAAAGACGTGTCAGCAGACTTTGATTATAGCACACTTAGAGTAAGAAAGATTTAGTCACAAATAATTTTCTTGTAGGAGAATCCCAGGTAGTTTGATCACCGCTGGGTAAGAAACCATCATGAAACAGGCTTTGTAAAATAGACTAGAGAACAAGTTTAGAATAAAGATATTAAAATATCCATTGAATGTTTAAGTTCTTCATCTACTTTTTATGATAATTATAATAATTGATGAAAAAAAAAGAAAATAAATCTATCCAGTTATAGAAAAATACTTATATTTAATAATAATAAATATGAGAAGAAAAGAGTTTATCAATTATAGTACTATGAGGTCATCAGATTTGGAGACAGATGTCCGTAGAACAAAGAAATATGGTGAGCAATATCTAAGTCAGTACTTAATTGGTTCTATGAGTAGAGAAAAATTGCCAAAGAAAAAAGTTTGCTGGAAAAAAACACTGGGTAAAAGGAATACAGTAGTATAGTTCTTATGTGAATTTTAATAAACTACTTGAATAACTATCAATTATTACTTTAAATATTTATTCCAAAACCAATTTGCAATAAATTGTCACTTGATTTGAAAAATAACTCATAAAACTACAAAGACTGCCACTTTTGAGCAATTTATTGAATGTAGATGGTGTCTACTAGTCCTCTGTAGAGTTCAGGGTTATCATCTAATCATGGTTGTTAATGATCAAAAAAGATCCCCAACCCTTGAACTATGTGTTTGTGTTCTTATGCAACAGGGTGTTGCAAGTAATCACAGAGCTGACATAAAGAGCAAAAAAAAAAACCTAATTAAAAATAAAAGTAGATAAAAATATCAAAATTATTTACAGATGCTAGAAAATGCAGATAATAAGGCATTGGGACAGAACTGCAAGGAGGACAGAAAATAGAAACAGGCATTGGGGTGAAAGTGGACAATGAATCAGGGAGGAGTCGCCAAACAAGAAAAAGTAGGCTGTGCATGCAGGAATCTGTACACAGCACGAAGCCCTGGGGCAAGGCTGGTTAACCAAACCTGATCTACAGCATTCAGCACGGGCTCTACCAGTGGTTAAAATAAAAACAGACAACACCGCCCCCCCTAAAAAAAATAGGCAAGCAAGTGAAGTAAGTAGGGCATTCAGTGCATGATTGGCTGATACTGGTTCTCAAGCTGAGACTGAGCAGGAAATGAGCTTCAAATAAGCTTCAGTAGTTGGCATAACCAGACTTTTCTCAGTTGCAGCTTCTCTGGGTTTGGCTTGCACACAACCTCTGTCTGAAAGGATCCAGCAGAGAAAGGATGATTGTGTCTGTGCTGGTCCCACCACCTGCTCTAGGGACGGATTCCCACTTCTCCAGTCAGTGAATTGTGTTCTACAACTTGCTGCACGCCCCCTCAAGCAGCCTGGCCCTATCTATAGCACTTGGATATCACAGATGCAGCAGCTATCCCTTGCAGTCACTTACTCCCAGGCATCTTAAACACTGGTGTATTTGTGCAGGATGCCAAGGGTGTGTTTGCATAAGGAGTTACGTATTATGACAGCTCACTGCCTGCTAGGAAGGGGTTTGAAGGCTGGGCCAGGTGGAGGTGATGGGAGCTGGCTTGCTTCCACCCATAATGCTTATTGGAGCAGGCCCTGAGATGGTTTTGTCATTGGGTCAGCTCCAGGTTTTAGCTGGGTGGATACCAAGTTGCTCCATGAAGGATCCAGCATGGGCACGTGGGCAATAGGAGCAGGCCCAACTGAGAGCTCAGATGTACCCAGAACTCATGTTTGCCAGGTACTTTAACTCAGTCTTACCACCTGGCAAGCCTTCAGAGTGAGAACAGGCACATCTCATCCAGGAAAGCAAATGTTCGCAGTCTTCACTGCAGTATGGAAACCTCCTTCCTGCTAATTTTCAGGTCTCCTCATCCAGAGTACTATAAATATTTACAATGTTTTCCCATGTGCCTACAGAATGTAAATACCAAACTTGTAGAGAAATCATTTAATAAGATTCAGACCCAGGACATGCCTTTTTAATATCAGCATAAAAATAGCTGATAATATTCCCGATCTTATTATCCAGGGACATTATATCTGGGCTTTAAAAGACAGAATTTCTAGGATGGAGTTAGATAAGAAAAAACATGAACTGAGTGGTGAGAACACTTTGCTGTGTCAGCATGCCTTGTGGACGGAACAAGTTCCCTGAGTGCTCAACACTCAGGTTGTAGGTTCACCAAGTTAGATTTGAGGGGAAGAACAAGGCCCTGCACATTCTTTGTGTCTTGGCTGAAGGAAAGGAAGGAGGGAGCAGAAAGCAAAGGATGGACTAAAACTTCCCTCAGTGCACTGCGGTTCAAGAGTTCCTTGATGCCTTTGCAGCTGTGCAAAGGTGGTGCAGGCTTTCCATTACTTTCCTGAGGGTAATAGTGGCTCTCTGCGTTGAGCTGGCATTTAGAGCCAGACTGACTGGCACTTCATGGTATGGCACCACCAAGCCAAGTACGGCATCTGAATTGGCACAGTGCGTGCTCTATGAGTCTTTTTGTGCCTTGCTTCTTTTTACAAAGCCTTTTTCTACTTGTGATGCACTGCTAAAAGTCTCTTCCTGAACTTTTTTTCCTATCAGGGTGGGCACACTCTTAATTTTAAAGGTTGAAATCATAACGTGGAGTTGATCTCTTTGCTTTTATTTCAATAATTTCAGCACATGCGCAAGCACTGGAAAACAAAGATTCAGATCACTACTCTGCTGAGGGAGAGCTCAACCCCACCTTCTCCACATCCTAGATAAATCCTTTCTCTACCAGGCTACTTTGGGTTCAGATGCTCCTTCCTTCTGTTTCTGGAGATGTGCCACTATACAATGCTGCCAGTTTGTTTCTTTGCGTGACTCGTAGCCCCATGGTTAGATTACCTCTTCAGAGAAAGCAGATGTGGATTTGAGTCTCCATCAGATTCAGGAGAAAAGGTGGAACATGTCCCAGGTCCTGGTGAATGTCCTAATGTTTGTATAATTTGACACAGAGTGGGTAACACCTTCATCGTCTTTGTCTTTGGAAGTACCTAAAGAAAAATTACAAAGTTCATTTGCTATTTTTATGGAACCTCGCTTTATTGCAGTTTGCCTTATTTTTAGATCAAGTACTGGATTGGGGTCTTAGTGGAGGTGAAGCAGATGGAAGGTATCAGGTTATAGTTGGTGTGACACTTGGGATATGTACGGGAAGTCAATCCTCATAAAGCAAATTAAAACCAAACAAGAAGGTGATTGGTGAGTCTATTTTGGGGGTAGAGAGCATAAAGCAGACTTGCTCTTGCAGTGTTGGATACAGAGCCAGATGTTTGTTCCCAACACTGCTTCTACCCCAGGCCCTTTTAGGTAGGAAGAAAACCTAAAATTCCTGATCAGTTCTGAAGGATGTCTCTGTTCGCCTTTCGCTTCACATGCACATCTCTGGTGTGACTGTGGCACTTGGCACACCGTAGTCTGTCGTCATTCCACAACTTGGCTTCCTGTGGTGTGAAATCATTAGCTGATTTAGACTTGTCAGGATTAGCTCTGCTCCGTGGTGCAGCGGGAAGACATCCCTGCGGAGTCGAGCTCAAAAGCAGTGCTGCCACCTAGGCAGCAGATGCCACGTCAAGTGGCCCTGGCAAATTAGGACATGGACTTTTCTCTCCTCTGACCATCTTAGCACAACATTCAAGATATCTCTGTTGTATTGTCCATTTCTTGTGATTCTTGCTGGAAACAAGATTTGCTTGGGGGCCCCTACATTCCTTAAATTTGTGTATTGTATAGGTTGCTGTCATGAGTTGCTGTATGGGTGTGGCAGTTTAATGAAGATGTGGTGAGGAGGTAATGGGTGAAACAACTATTTCATAAGGCAGTAAGAAATGCTGTAAGCTGATCTTCTGTCTTTCATTAGAATCTAGTGTGTTATTTATCAGTGAAAATGCCATTGCAGAACAGGTTCACACAGGAAATGAAACTTCAGCGAAAGTAGATGTCAGATAAAATCAACATTCAATTTAGCTCACTCTATGTAAAAGGAAAATATCCACATCAGTTTGGGCTCAGGGACATGTGAAATCTTTTCTGGTTTGAGGCTTAAATTAACACCTAACTGAAATGGCCATCAATATGCTTCAGTGATTCAGTATTAGTGATAAACTAAGTTTATCTTCTAATTAAATGAAATAGTCAAAACCTAGCATTTAATCCATTTTAATGAATTCCTAAAGGAGGGGCAATGTTTAATAGCCTCTTTTGACTTAGTTGTGGTAAGAACGATAAAGGAAAGGAATTTAAAACCAATGAGTCTAAATGAGGTTTTTTTCATTTATAAGTGCAATTGAGATAATCCTTATTTGTTTCAAAGTAATTTTGAAGGTGATGGAAACAGGTTTTTAACCTAGCCAATTTGATAATCTCAAAAAGGGATAATGATATAAAATTACCACTCCCTCCTCCAACACAAAGCAATTATTAAAATTTGTTTGACTGCTTGGGATTTCATCTGACTTCTTACTGCAGAGGCAGTGAACCTTATCAGCAAATTCAAATTAATAAAGAGGGCTTATTTTTGCTACTGCACTTGATGGTCAGCTTTGTCTACAGATAGAAAATCCACTTGAAAAGATTATAAAGCACGGTGATTCAGTAGATGTGTGCTTGCTCCTTTCCATTCAGCTTGATTAGCCTTTTATACCTCACAATAGTTTGTCTAAAAAATTTGGCAAATTTGAGGGAGTTTAGCATTTTGAATTTATAACAAAATCCACTGCTATGGAAAGCCCATCTTGGTTTGCTGTAATGCCAATAGCTCCCAAAGCCATGAAATATAGTTGACCAAGATACAAAGGAACACAAATAAATCTTGAAAATATTGAACATATCTGCAAACACTGAGGAATAATAATAATAAGAAAAAAACCATTGGGCATTTAATGTCAAAAATATGCTGGGAGGAGCCTATTTCCCCTCTCTCCTCTGAACAGCACATCCATTCACTCCATCTGCTTTCCTCCCTACTCAAATCAACACTACTGCCCTACAGGATATAAGCTGTTTTTTCACCTCTCTAGGTCTCTTGGCCCTTCCACAAGTGTTATTAATGTTAGGAGTCATACTGATTTCATCCCATTCCTAGTAGTAAACACCACAGTTTTTGTCTCATCAACACATGAGGGCTGTCCCTGTACTTGCAAATGCATCATTGCCAGGATCCGTGCTTCAATCCTCTCTGGCCAGCTGGCAGGGACTAATCTTGTTCTTACGACTGAAGGCTCATAAACAAGCTTGCTACATCCCAGCTATTTATTGGGAAATAGTGCATGGCTTTTCCTAACTCTGGGCCTGTGCTGAGGATTTATTTGGGAACTGGTCAGGGCCTGAACCATACCGGGGACCATTTTACTTCTTTAACAATAGAGAAGGCAAAATCACAATGTCGGTGTTGGTCTATATAGACATAACCAGGTGGACTTTTCAGGTTCTTCCTGGATCTCTCTCTGGATCCACAGTCTCCTCTGGAGCTGGTGAGGCACCTATTTGTGGGGAACCTTCACCTCTCTCCTCCCAGCCTAGGCAGTGGCAGTACAAGTGCAGAAGGGACCCCTCAAAAAATATTTCTTCAGCATCCTTGTCCTGTCTGTGAAAAAGGGAGAGAAGTCTGGCTTTTGTTGTACAGGGACAGTGTTGCTTCTTTTTTACAGACAGTGGCTTTATTGTCTGTCCCTTTTGGGAAATCAAAAATTTCCCAGGGGTCAGAGTCTGAAAATTTTTATTCAGCAGGGAAAACAGCACAGCAGAGAGTTTAATTTTTAGAAGATTCATTTCAACTAACATCTTTAAAAATCTGGCAAAATTTTACATGTTTTCTAGTAAAAGATACTATTTCTTTTATTTCAGAAAAAGCGGGTTAACAGCCTGATATTTCCAACCCAATGCAAAGAGATCCTTAAGAGAGCTGAGGTGGCACTTTACTGAAGTCCCACGCAAATCTGACTCTCTGAGATTTATTTCTGTTAACTGACAGCCACAAACTCCAAATCATGAAACTGAAGTGTAAAAAAAAAATCTTTTTCCTGTATTGCAGAATAGCTTGCATAATATTAAGCTTTCAAGATTTCTATTTCTAATTTTATCATAGCCTTTTTTTTTTTTTTTAAGTTTTTGTCACACAGCAAGAAGGGCAGAGTTGCCACATCCTTGCATCTCGTGATGAGGTATGTAAGTCAGCTGAGTCCTAGTGTGAAAAAGAAAACAAAGCCTTTCTAGTTTACCCCAAACACTTCTTATAATTGTAGTACATTTAATTCATCATGGGCCTGTCAGATTTCAGGCAACAGAATAAACAGGCTTTCAGAGATGCTGATGGCTCCAAGCGTGACCCTTTTTTTATTGAAACAGTTTTTAGTTCTGTTTGTTTGCTACAGAGTATTTTCCTCAGTGTTGTTTTTATGCTGAACTGAGACTTGGCAATGTTTTCCATTGGAATATTACACTGTCATGTAAGGTCAAAAGGGAAAATGCCAGTCGGTGTTTCCCAGTGATTGTACACAAGTAGCATTACGTCCTTTCACTGAACTCAGCTTTTATTTCTGAGAAATAACTGTTATTTTAGCTTGCATCACTGCAGATATTATTAGTTATAAACCTATGCAGCTATTTATGTCTTATGCTCAATAGTCAAAGAAACATATCTATTAACCTGGTCATAAAATATTATCAATTCTAACTTTCCAGAACTAATCTATCTATCTTCCTTCCTTCCTTCCTTCCTTCCTTCCTTCCTTCCTTCCTTCCTTCCTCCCTCCCTCCCTCTCT
>VZTA01016289.1:0-24086 GCA_013398855.1 Mohoua ochrocephala | reverse complement strand
CTCCCTCCCTCCCTCCCTCCCTCCCTCCTTCCTCTCATATTGGATTTTTTGGGCGGGGTGAGCAGATGGGGAGGAGTGTAATAGCAAGGCCTAGACCTTGGGCTAAGTTTTGGCAGTGGCTGCCTCTATAACTGGCTCAAGTAAAGCTCTCTCATGCCTTTTGCTTCTAAAACAGAGATAAAAAATTCTTACTTTTATCTGTAAACTCTTTAAGGAGTATCTGTATACAAATCTATTCTTACCTCTGCTAGAATCCCTCCAAGTAGTGTCTAGAATCTTTCAGAGAAGAAGATAGGATTAATTAATTCTTTGATTTATTTTGAATCTCAGCCTTTTGAATGACAGAAATGCCCAATTCCTTGGAGATGGACACATCTGCAAATCTGTTAAGTAACAGAGTACTGCTTGCACAAGCTATAATTTAAAGGTTGAAAAACCTTGCATCATCCCTGAAATATAAAACCACAGATGCTCAGTTTTCCAACACTGCATTTTACAAAGATCTGAGCCAACTCCTTAAGTAAGCCCTTATGTAGTCCTGCTCAGTCCTTTTGAAAGGAAATTCAGTGTATCTTTTTTATTTCAGTATGAATTTGTCTGAATAGAGACAAATTAAAAACGAGTAATATATATCTCTCTTGTTCTGTTTGATTACTGCAATGTCAGTGGGAAATGAATCTTCTTCATCACAAAATAATTTCCCTTTCACACATGACCTAGTCTGAGCACATTTTTAACCACTTTGCACTTACCTGGTGCTATATTGCCAGAGGTCTCTAGCTGCAATGGCCCGTTGGTTGCTATCAGAGGTGAGATGTCACAGGGCTCTAACTCCCTACGATAATTGTGAGGGTTTTATTTCTCTCTGAAATGTCCTTTAAATCCTACTAGAGAGAGAGGTCCAGCTACAAAATCGAGTCACACATCTCAATTCTTGATAAATGATCTTGGTGTGATTACTCTTGGTTTTCAAACTCTTCGGTAATTTTTCTTGCAAGCAAAATAAATTTACTGTAGGAATGTCATTAACCACAAGCAAAGGAGGCTTGATTGTTGTTTTTATTATGTTAAGGTACCATGTTTACACCAAGCAAACTCACCAGTGAGTTTCAGTGAAGCTTAATGCACTCAGAATGGGCAAGTATGGCCCAGTAAATAGTCCTGTGCACACATCAGCTCTGGTCCTACAAGCAGTAGGTCTGTGTTAGCATGGCAATGGCCTAGGGTAAGTATTCCCACCTCTGAGGAAGGGCTAATTCCCATAAGTGCTACATTGACACTGCATTATATTGCATTGAGTCTAAACCTAGCTGAAATACCTTTACACACTGATGCATTTCAGATACATGCACACCAGATACATGCATAAGATAGAAACTGCTCATCTCCAAACGTGTGTTTACATGACAAAGTTGGTGAGCCTTGTATTTATCCCGAGTTCCAACACCTTGTATTGCAGACAGATGTTTCAGTCTGATGTGGAGCAGAGTGGTTCCTGCAGGGGGATGGGGGATATAACTGAGAACTGCTTTGCACTGGAGTCCACATCATATAAAATGGATATAGGCCTGTCTATACTCCACCCCTGCAATACAGGAGCCTTCATGCTCTGGTTGGGGTGAGGAAGACAGATAATCCATGTCCACCCCACATTATAAAAGAGCCGTCCTTTGTTTGAAAGATTCCTAGATCAAACACTGATTTCTGCATGATGTGGCCATTTCAATTTTCTGTCCTCTGCCAAAAATAATCAATTTTTTATTTGGGTACCAGGGCGAGGTAGGTGGTTAGAAAAACCTTGACTATTGAACAACTTGCAAATGGAAAACAGATAACTTTCATTGATTTGGATGGCAAAAGCTAGGCCTCTGACTTCTGAATTTTAGCTTAAAACTGGAAACCAGCTTCTCTGTTGCTACATTTTGCAGTGAAGTCGTAACTGTGCGTTTGACATTGTGTGTTGCCATGGATAGTAGGAAACAGGGTAGGATGTGATGACATTAAAAGGTCACTTCAATCTCTAATAGCTGTGGCTCTGGAAATGACTAATGGCATTGTGCAGCTACAAATGTAGAGCTGGAGCAACATGATGAACTGTAACTGGCTCTTGTATAAGCATAAATACCTCTGAGACTTAGAAGAAAGAATGACAGAGCCCTATTAAAAAGTGAATGGGTTTATTTTTCATTTTGTCCCTTTCTGAGAGAGATTGCATTGGAGAGGGTAATTCCATTGGTACAAAAGTGTAACAGCAAGATGGGTGTATCAATAAATGTTATTTCTGGTATAAATCTATGATTGTATTTAAACAATTAACTCTAGATAATTATTTACAGGGGATTTACTTGGACCAATAAACATCACTATTTCGGTATCTTAGAAATTTCAAGACTCTTTTAAGATGTGGCTCTTCTCATCTGATCATAGGAAATAAGGGATAATGTTTATTTTCAGAGGGACATATTTGAAGTGTCTAACTGAAACCATGGAGTTCCTGCTTGATTTGGAACAGTTGGGCCTGATTTGGCAGAAGAACATGACCGAGTCATTCTGAATTGTTAACACAGTCCTGGTGACTATGTTAGAAAATCTTTAGGGGATGGGAAGGAGATGGAGCACAGATTTCTACTACAGCAAAAACTGTTAAAACAAAAAGAAACTCAGAATATGTAAATTGTGAAGGCTGTTTTGTGGAACATCTGGGATGCTCTAATAGAAACTTTTTATTTACTCTTGTAGTCCTTCAGGAGACTAAAAAAAAAGTAAAGAAAATATATTAAAAAATCAAATAAAAAGTCTTTCCACCATCCCTCTACCTTTTGTTTTATATTTTCTTCCACTTCTGTTCCCTTCCCTTCTCTTCCCTTTCTCCCTCCTTCGCTTCCTCCCTTCTTTCCTTCCTTCCCCAAATTTTTGAAAGCGAAGGCATTCTATAATCCTTCCTTCTATTAAGATGGCTGTTTTACCACTTAGTTGTGTAACCATTTTCTAGCTATGATGTGTTTATTAATCATCCAGTGTTGCCACATGTTTCATTGCACATTTTGCCTTCCTGAGAACTGTTTGTAGACGGTTTCATGTGTTTGCAAATCTGGGCAGTCCAGCCCAAGCTGCCATTCACTGCTGCTGAGAAAAGGTGGGATCTCCTGGCCATTTGCAGAGGCATTTGCACTTTGCCTGCAGCAGGAGAGTAACCAAAGGAAGAGTAAATCCTTTCTTTAATCTCAAGTGCAGAGCTAATTTTTTCTCCAATAATAAGTTTCCTTCTGAGGGTGCACAACTGCATCATTGGAGCATCTGTCTTGTGTCTTGGCACATGCTAGAGATGATCAAAGCAGCAGCTTTTGTTTAAAGAAATAGAAAAGCAGAGTTGCAGAGCACCCAGGGATGGGTATAGCACCACAAAGCAAGGAAGAATCACAAGAGCCAAACTATATTGAATGGGGGTTTTTTTCGGCAGTTTGTCAGTGTGCAAAATAACAAGGTAGATCAGGGAACACGGTTCTGAAATAGTTTAGCCAACAGATATTCTCCCCGTTTTTCTCCTCCCACAAATTCCTTGTATAGATTTTGGGCATGTAGATTTTTTGCAGCATCCATTTTTCAGTTCTGTAAATAATCAGTCCAGACCTTAAAATAATGTTGCTATTTTCCATGACAGTGAGAAGCAGCATTTTTTAACCAATATTTTTTGTTACTCCTGAGACACATTTAAACTCTGCTCTTAAATGACAATGAATAAACCTAGGCATCCGTTTATAAGAAAAGAATTCTCAAAATGAAGCAGATTCCATTCATACTAGGTCTACTTTTATGCGAACATAACATTGAATCAAGCAAAGCATTTTCATAGTATTTCTATAAATCATGAATTAATTTTGTATCATCAGTACAGAGAAGACGAACATTCTCAATACACAAATAATCATTGAAATACATATTTTATTTCTTTTCAGGAACTTGAGCTCTCAAGTATTGCTTGTGAGTAATCATCAGTATCAGTAATCTCCACATGATTTATTAATGCCTTGCTGAAAAGCACTGATGTAACTGTCCAGCACTGTTTTTGTTTTTATACAGGGAGAAGAAAATCCCAAGCACTGTCATCATCAGCTGGCTTGTGTCCAATAATTCCAAGTTAATTTAAGTGATCGAGAACTGGGCGAACTTCTCTTGTATGTCAGGAGAGCAGGTAATAAAATAAAACCAATCAGTCAAAGTGTAGCAGCTCTTTACTCTGTACTCAAGGGAGGAGAGGGTGAGATCACCGGCTCTGCGAAGCTGAAGTGACCAGCTGACTTCTTTGTCTGCTCGCCTGTGTGCTCTCCTCTGGCAAAGCGAGAGACAGGCACTGCTCCCTGCTACTTCGTGAGTAAGGGGCTCTCCCATGGAGCCCCTCTGCACCATGAAGCTCAGAGACCTGGTGACAGTTTATGTCTCCATAAATTCATTTTTTCTTACATCACACCTGTAGAAAGAAACAGGTTAATTAATGGCAAGAGCGATGCACAGCTTTAATTCTCATTGTTATGGCTCTGAGCAAGGCCCCGTGAGAACACTGGAAGTAATTACGTTATATTTCCTTCTGGTTTAGCTACCAGGCCTGGATTTGTTCGTTGCAGATTTTACAAGAATTTCTTGCTGTCTTTAAGACTGGCATTCGCCCTTTATGTCTTGGAATAGTTTAGGATGTGTCATTTCAATTTTGAAGAACAGATTCAGGCATTTATTGATGAGACACTTTCTATAAAAGAAATGATCGCACCTCCTGGGAGTTTTCCATTTTTTTCTCTTAAAGTTTCATGTGTCCATACTGCCTTGTAATGGACTGCTTGATTTTGTGATTTCTTTATTCAGGACCCAAAGCAGTCTATTTCAATTTATATATAATATGCATTTTTATAATTTGAGTTCAGTCTTCTTTAGAGCCATAGAAGTCACAGTACAGTAGGTTAACATAACATGCTATGAACCAAATTCTTAAAATACAAGTCACACTTCTATATATTGTGTGTAGTAAGACAAGATTTCCTTTTTCATGTGCCAAATAGGCTTATGTTTAAAGCACAGCTATGAGATGATGTGTTATCAGTCAAAATTCAGCTTGGTTTTGGATTGTTCATCTAAAAACAATCTAAATGAATTAATCTAAATAAAACAATGAAAGAGGAGTTGTGTGTACTTGTAACTGAAAGTCTGTTGTGATTTCCTCAGTACTTTGAGGAAACACCAGTCAATGAGAATTCCTCAATTGTTCCCTTCACTCCAGATGGAAAGGAAAATATGTTTAAGTATGTCCAGTTAGAAACTGCAGAGAGGGGCTTAATACACTCTGGTTACTCTGAATTAAGATTCAAATCCTGCTTGATAGCCCCTGGCTTTTTTCGTAGCAATTATTCTGAGTACATGATAATACTTGCAAGTGACTGTGCGTGCTTTAAGCTCTTCACTCCTTGATATGCTCTTGAACTTGTGCCATTTTGCAAGGGCACTAAATCAAAGGTTTTGATGGGGTGACAGAGGACTGACATTATAAAATTAACATGTCCTGAATTACTACCCAAGAAACACAGGCTCCCAGACAGTGTACATTTTTAGAGTTACACTCATCGTTAACTGACATTAAATACACTCTTGTCTTATTAAAATGCTGTTTGGGCTGTTACTTAATGATTCACTGTGATTTTATGATTGCATATGCTAAGTATTCTAAGAAATTTTTAGTTATGAACTAGTTCAATAGAAAAGGATTGTATCAACCTAATATATTATGGTGTAAGTGGTGTTTTCAGCACTGTTCACTGAGTATTGTCAGATACTGGTCTATTTGGTTGTATAATATCATTATAGTTTATGATATCCAAGACTCATTAATAATGAAGTCATTCAGTCCATTAATCTGTTTAAATAACCTAAGAGGTATTTGATGTAGAGACTGAATTAGACACGAGTATGTTCATGCATGTGCACACCTGTGTATACAGAGCTCATAATTAATTACTTTCAGAACATTTTAGTTACGAAGATGGAGCCCAGCATCCAAAAGCTAAGCAAGACACATAGATAAACTACTTTTTGCTTTAGGTAAGTCTTCAACTTCCAAAAGTGTCTTGCAAGCAGCTCTGCATCTAAGATGCTTACATTTTAATTAAGTGCTGTCAAACTTTTTGATGACTAAGGGAGAGATTACTCTATAGCTGTTTACTCAAAGAATCCAATGGCAAATAAATTTTACAGTGTTAAAGGATGATGGAAAATGATCTGAGAACCATTTGAGAATTCTTTCATGCGCTGCCAGTTTGATGGCCTAATTTGAATAATGAGCAAATTTTGTTATGCCCTGTATATGGATTCTGCAAATACCTGGGTTGCAGATTTAGCATCACTGCAAGGATCCAGTTTTCTATTATCTGTGATAAATGTATACTACACTGTCAGATAAATTATGTTATCCACTTTATCTCAAAAAAATGCATTCTAAAATAAACAAAATTCAGAGCAGTTATTGGCCTTTATAGGATGCCAATGGCCTTTACAGGATGTCAGACTAAAGATCAAAACGTTCTTTGCGATCCCAATATATTATAGGGACAAAATGCACAGATTCATAAATGGATAAGTAGGTGATACAAGTAGCCACTCATGGAGGAATCCTGACTTCACTGGAGTCAGTCTTCTTATTTCTTTCTGTCTCTATTTCTCCTTGAATTTTCTTAACAAACATTTTGAAAACTGTGTGTTCAGCGTATTGGAGACAGCGGGATTAGGCGGAGACTGCAAAGAATATGGCCATGTATGTCTGTTTCTGTCTATGACCAGCTTATTTCTAAACATCTGAAATACAAATTCCCGATGTCCTCTCCTGCAAAAGCACAGTAGCAGTTTGTCTACCGAATATGTTCCTTTAACATTCCATATGCGCAATTCCGTTTTTACTGTGTCGATTAGCTTCCATGTATGAATACAGCAAACTGCTGGTCACCTGCTTAAAATCCAGTCTGTCTGCAGAAGATACTCTATACTGCCAAGACTTGTGTGATATGTGTGATATTAAACCCAGGAAAGCAATTGCTGTCCTCCTGATGTGTAGCATAAAGACATACCCGAAAGAACTCGGCTGAATGACCCTTACTTTAACACGGTTATTCACCCAGAAAAAAAAATTCAGGGTGTGAATATTCCAGATTACAGTATTAGCTGAAATTTTACTTGATCAAAACAAACTAGAATATGAAGGCAGCCTGTTTGAGGAAACAGTGGAAACAGGACGGGGAAATTTGTCATGAGGGGTTTTGTGGTAGAGGAGACTGGCTCTAGATGGAGAAGATTTAAAGAAGTGGCCAGAACAACACAATGGAGAGGAAAAAAATGGATTCTGTGGGAAGTCTCCTACAAAGTGATCTGCACTGTCTTGAGGCAATGCCATTATTCTGTTGAGATCGATGGGATTTTTCTCTTGGCTTTTCAGCAGCCAGGATCTCGCTCCCGATGCTTATCACTCATGCTTGACCTTGCAGGCAAGGAAGTCATTGCAATTTAGGGTGCCTCAAAAAAGAACCTGTGCCACGTAACTATTGGGCTGAGTATGAAGACAGTCTTTGTGTGTCAGAAAGGCAGAGATACACTTCATGCATCTGAAGTGCATCAAAGTCAGATTTCTGTATCAGATCACTGTGTTTACAGAGCAGGAGGAAAGCTGGGCATGTCTGGATTTATCCCACATGTTGACTCACAGCTATCCTATTGAGAGCCAAAACCACTCCTAGTAACACTTCCAGTCGCTAACAGCAACTGCCAGCCAGCAAAAGTAAATAACAGCAGAGGTAAACTTTCAGTCTGCTTTAGCCTGAAACTCGAATCTTGGTGGAAAAGGGATTTTAGCTGTTGGAAGTAGTAACTGGAGGCACATCAGGCATCCTCTATTCAGTGGTCAAGTCTTCAAAGGATTTGAGAGCAGTGGAAGTTTTTTGCATCTGGAAAGCTCTCCTGAGCTACACTCTTCAGTGCCAAAATTGGTAAGTCCATGTTGTAGCAATAAGCTTACCTGAGGAACTTAAAAGGGGAATTAAACTGAAATTTAAAAAAAAGGACATCTGTGCTTGACTTGCAGTGTTTTCCATGTAATCTCTGTTTAATTTACAGATAGAATTTCTTCTGTGCTCCTGCCATGTATAATGTGGGCTCTGATTGTCCTGAAAAGTCTTTTTTCTTATTTCAACACCAATATGTGAATTCTTTAAGTTGCCATCAAGAAACTGTTCAGTCATGTAGCTAGACTGCTAAAAAGTCCCATTGATACAAAATCCAGCGCCTAAATATTTAGCAGAGTTGGAATAATAGGATAGATTGGATGCATGCCAGTATCTTCTGACACCATTTCAAGCAGAGATGGTATTGAACCTCTTAAAGATGTGTTTAACAATTCCTGTATGTTGTTTAGGAATTCATCACCTTTTAATTGCAAACGAAGGATGAGGGACACTGTTTTATTATATTGCAGGGAGATTTTCATGCTGTTTAACGTGTGTCTTCTCCTCTGAAAGATGACCATAATTATAAGGATTGGGATGACCACCTCATAAGGGACAAAGGACTAAGCGAGACACTACTTGTCCTATGGAATTTATTTATTTATTGAACTATTTTCAAAAATCTTTGAGGAAATATACAGTATCCCACTGGTAGGTTTAATTTAATGGCAACTGGCACTGAATTCCTCAAAACCTTTCCACCACCGAAGGTTTTACTTTATAATTGCATTTATATCTTGGCCTATCTAACCTTCATTGTACACATCGTGCATGAACTTCCTCCAGAAATGTGGACAGTAGGTTTATGCACTTATCTGATATTAGCTCTTCGAGTTTAGCTTAGCATATGTTCCTACAGAATTTAGAAAATGTGCTTCAAATCATTAATTCTAACTTATTGAATATATTTACCCAGTAGATAGTAAGTTACATTTTCTTGGATCTGGAACAATAGTCTCAGTTACCCCCAAGCTTCAACAGGTTTCAGATTTTGACTTGCATTCCACCAGCATGAATACTTGCTCTGGCATCTGAGCTGATTGACTGAGTCACCTCAGGCAGTTGAAATCTGCTTCAATTTGTAAAATTGGCCTGAGATACGAGTGTCTGCCCTCTGCTTGGTTAAAAAGGGGGCATAGATGCGAACTTGGGCAAACATGCATAACAAAATTGAACCACTTATTGGTAATCAACAATGTTTTAGCTAAAAAAAAAATAGAAGAATTTGGAAGAAGTGAAAATGTTGCATGAAACAGGGTAGCAGTCACAAGTGAAACAGTGTGCCATGAACTCCAAATAAAACTAGAGATGTCCCTTGATATTGTACCAGCTTCTTAACGCAGACCTTTCAAGCTCTGCAGACAGTAGTGAAAGGGTGAGGGATGACTAGGCCAGACGCTTTTGAGGCTGCATAAATCATGACTAAATCCTTTCAAATAGATGGTTTGACACCATTGACCATTTCTTGGAAGTAAGATGACAAGGCCCGGATGTCCCATCCTGACCATGAATGCTTGGACCAGCACTGCTGTTGTGTGTCTCTCTTCTGCTTTGCGATTTCCAGTGTAATGCCACATCATTCCTCCTCATTTCTGTGGGCTTTTGCTGCAGTTACATTCTGCATATGGACTTTTCTGGAGCCAAGTTTTCCAAAAGCAACATAATATGGCTACCATCCAAAGCTAAATATCATTCCAGTTCTCTTTCCTGAGCTATTTAAAAAAAAAAAAAAAAAAAAAAAAAAAAAAAAAAAAGGAATTATGATAAACAGGCTCCTAGAACTGGGTGATAAAAGGAGCAAAATTAGGGTAACTTTTCTAGCCCTGATTTTCTTGTTGCATAAGCAAGTGAAAGGAAAGCATTACATTTCTATTTTCACTATTTTATTTGCTTGGAATCTATAACAAGGAAACGGCAGCAGACAAAAGCAGCAGTATATGTTCAACATAAAATTTTGCAAAACTGCAATAGCAATAGAGGGGAGATTGCCATGTGTCTAATTCAGGTACTAATTCCCACGGAAATATTAGAAGAATAGCCAACAGAAATGTATCTCAGCACTCTGAATAAAGGCATCCCAAAATTTAAAGCAAGAAAATTAAAAATCAATTTTAAGAAGACTAAGGATAATATTGTCTCTTATTCTTGTGTGAAAGAAGTGAGAATGATAGAAGCCCCCCAACAAAATGAAGTGGATTTTAGCTGCCATTCCTCCCTTCTGGGACCTCAGTCATGTGTGTTGAGAAAAGCGCGTCCATTTGTTGTGCTGGAGGGTCGATAACGGGTCCTATTCTCATTGCTCTGTTTCCACCTAGCGCTCAGAGCGCACATTGCACCAAGCCACGCGTATGTTCTAGAATCCAGAACCGCAAATCAGTGTCGCTCTCTGTTCTCAGGGAATCTGCAGTACAAATAAGCAAGTGTAAGATTCAATATCACCTTTATAAAAAGCACCAGTTCCCAGAATAAAGCCTGTCAAGTGTCTCTCTGGTGTTTGCTGCACGATCTGTTCAGAAACAGGAGTGTCAGTTATTTGGTTTAACTCTTAGAATCCCTCTTGTGGATGCATTTTTTATGGTAGTTCTCTTGTTAACTGAAGACAAATGAATGCATGTGAATAAAAAGGAACACACCACGGTAACTGAGAGACACTGATTACTCTCACAGGCACAAGTGTATGCTCAGGATGAAGTCTAGAAAGGGATAGCTAAGACACCTGGAAGCTTTGAGGTGGACTCATCTAGATAGTCTTTCCCCATATAGCTCAGGTTCGGCTGAATGACCCTTATTTTAGAACAATCATAACATTTTAGTAAAATGACTGGAGGATTCAAAAACTTGATTGTACTGCAGGATGAAAAAAAGGGGAGATTTTGTGATGGACTATGAAATTTGTATTTTTTTCAGGAGGTTGAAAAGAGGTAAAGACACAGCTTGTGGATTTACCTTGTCAAATGTAGCAGGAGGTTTATGGACCGATACAAGCGTACACAGACAGGACAAACGATGTTTTAAATCACTTCCAGGTTCTAAGACAAAATTTTTATGGTATATATGCTTACAAAAATCAAAATAGCTAAATAACTCTTAGTTATATCACAGGCACCATCTGAAAAACACAGGATGGTTATTTCTCCTGGTGTCTGATGTGTAGGAAGATGGAACTCCCTGTTCCGCAATTTGTAGTTTGAGCATTTTCTTTAGGAAAACGACTTGAGCTCCTGCTTTTCCCTTGTGCTTTCTCTTTGAGCGTGTGCAAAATATGAATGAGTTAATGCCCAGAGTAAGAAACTGCAATGTCCTTGGCTTAGGAGAGCGTTCTAACTGCTGGTTTACCAGGTAGGAGCAGCACAGCTGTGGCCACCTTTTCCTGGATAAAAGCTGGGTGCCAATCACAAATGAAGCATCATGTCATAAACTCTGAGTAAAACAAGAGAGGCCCCTTCGTACTACACCAGCTGTGATAACATTTATTTTATAACAAAGCTTCTGCAGCTCCTCTGCTTTATTAAGTGCCCAGCACTGACTGCTGCATTAGGCCACCCTGAAAACCTGTATTGCACCAAACTCCTTTTAGGTCTTCTGGATACTCCTCACCCAGTTTAGATGTGAGGCAGACACCAGGCTGTTTGCTCCAAGCCATGCAGATACCTCTATAGAGGCATATATGTATGTCAGTAGGGAACCCCGAATACAGTGACCTTCCTATGGAATTTACATTTTTCTCGGTAGGGGCAATAGGTGGGCTGATGTTTTTTTACAGTTCCAGTTTTAGATTTGTATTTCATTTTACAGAACAATTTGTTTAACCTTTCAAAAGACTAAGGGCATAGGACTGTATAGGTCAGCATTTTTCCAGCAGAACCTCCTTGTTAAAATACTGAATTTTTTTTACCACTCTGAACATTGCTATGAACTCTGAGCTACAGAATGGCTCAAGTCTACACCAGTTTTTGTTATGCAACTTTCTTGCTTGAATAGTAAAATCAAAAGTTATTTACAGTCAAATTCTCCTTATTTGTGCAATAATATTAATTAAATGGTGCTTTCGATGGAGAATGCATGGGTAGGTGTAAGAGAACAGCATTATTTTATTATACTATCTGTTGCTACCTGAGCTCTCCATTCCTGAAAGAGAGTTTCCTGCATTGAAGCATAGATTTGCTTTGGTTTGAGTCCATAAATCAGCTGACAGGAAACATAAACTAGGGAAAGGATTGCTGTGGATGTAACTCTGCAGTACAGAAAGCAGTCCTGGAAGAGGGCAGGGTCTGTCTATGGGGTCTGTGAGAAAGTCCCACCCATCTGGAAACAGCTGCTCTTGTCTTGGGTCATAGTAAGATGAGAGGCTGTTTTATTCTCTGCAGTTGCCCAGTCAGGTGAAGACTATCTGAGTCTTTGTATTATTTCAGACAGACTGCCTTTCCAAGAGGATGGAGCACAGGACTTTGGTACAGGAGAAAAAAGTACTGCCTGTGTCTGAAAGCAACTATAAACTGTTGCAAGCAGAATAATTTTTTTTGAAAGTATGGGAAGCCTCAGTATTATCCAATATAATTAAAATTAGTACATTTACTTCTAAATATTTTTAATAATATGTTTAGCATTTCTTGCCTTATCATCCTTCAAGGAACTGCTCTTGGCAAAATAAAAGCTTGTTTCCTTGGAGGACTGTATTTATGTAAATACTTAATAGATTGTGATTAAATTAAATTAGCACTGTGTATCCTCTTCAGACTTGTCTATATAGTCCCGTCCTGTGATCTTTGCACTAATAAGTATTTGGATGACAATACGTGGGGTTTTTCTGAGGGAGAGTGTGGAAAATTAAATCAATTAAATAAACCATCACACTTAAAAGGGAGGGGTAACCCTGCTTCAATATTTGTAACATTTCAATGGCAATATCATAGTTTGAATCACTCTTTTCTATTGCAAAGGCTGGCAGGAAGAAGGGCACTCCTGCTTTTAGTGTTTTCCTTCATAGAGGCATGAACACACTAGATTAGACCTACACACCATCCATGCCAGTAATTTGTTTCTGACGGAGCCCAGAGGGAGATGCCTCAGAGGAAGGTGCAAGGACCTGCAGTCAGAAGTAAGGGTACTGCTCTCCCTCTAATATTAAAGTGATACATCTGTCCATACAGCTTGAGCAGCCTCCTGAAGATTCATCTTGTGGTGCCAGAAGTAATGAATAAACCCTTCACAGATTTTTCTGTCTATTGCACTGAGTGATTCTGAACTACGGCAGAAGCTCTCAAGTCTGATCCTTCTTTGAAGCTTCAGTGTAACAAAATGGAGTGGCTGCTGTGACTTGGAGGCACTGCATGGGGCTGGAAGGCAGGGGCAGCAATAGCTGAGGCAGATCCCAATCCAAGACCTCTAACAACTCACAGATGAGCATGCCTAGGCATGTTTACCGAAAATCCCTATCTGCTGAGAGAGGTGAGCCGATATTTCCTTGTGTCTGTTACAAGGGAGTAATCTAACTCCTTGTGTTTGGTGCTGCTTTGTGACGATTTCAGAACTTGCACTTGTCTTGGTCCTAATCTCAAGTTTCTCCCTGAATTTATGGGTAGAACTTTCAAAGGTCTCAACAATAAAATTAAAGAAGTTCGAGGGAGATCAGACATAACCGGAGGATATGTGACCTCTCCACACCAGTGACGTGTTCTGCCACTTACACTCAAAGCTGAGTCAGGCCATCTCTGCCTGCCTTAAATAATGCGTGGAGACAGAGATCCCTGATTATGGAGCCACCTGAAATTCCCTTTCCCTTTGTGCAGTCACCTAGGAGTGGTCAGTGCAGAATTACTGAGGGCAGGGTATGTCTTACATCTGGCTTGCAGGTGCCTTATTCTGAGCTCTACCCATCTGGAACCAGAGACAGGTGTGTGTTCACCACTGTTTCCTCAAAGTACTGATGAAGGACCACCCCATCTACCACAAATTGATGAGAAAGTAATACAGGGGACGTGTGGCCACCTTGGGATCAGAGACTCTGCATGAACAGCCCAGGCGCCAGAACTGGAACTCCTCCTGATTGTATGGTGGCACACTTTTCAGGACAACCATAGAGAAAGCTTCTCATGTGGAACTTTAATTTTGTACATGACCATATTTAAGCTCAGTGAACTAATATTTATATTATACATATATTAAATTTACTGTAGAATTAAAACACATAAAGTAGTGCTTAAAGTTTCGCTCGTCTGCATACTATCTATGAAGTCTGCTTCTACTGTGTGGTCATATATGTACCTGAATGCATATTCTGTACCTTGTTGATAAATCAAAGCAGTTGTGTGTTTTACCTTCCATAGCACTACTGCTAATGAGATACAGTACATCTGAGTACATCAGTACATCAGATTAGCTTGGATGTTCATCACCGAGCAACATCTCTAGTACTTACACAAAACTACAAGTGCTTAAATACCTCAGTGGAAATATTGCAATATAAAATGCCTATTTATTATGTTCATCTCCTTCGCTTCTAATACAAATTTATGCTTACATTTAAACATCTTCCTGTATATGAATTTTGGAATTTGGGCTTCTAATAGTCTTTCTTTTTGCAAACTTTTTAATAGTAATTTCTGTCACAACAGAAGAATGAAAATAAATCAGTACATTTTAGTAATTACAAGAAATTATTTAGAAGGCAGAAGTGGAGATGGTTTACATTTCATTGACTTTATAATTATAGAGTTGCCGATGTATGGGTGATTAGCTCCTTCCTTCTTGTTTGTTATTAAATGAAGGGCTCAAGGAAGACCTTAATTTTTTTCTACGTGGTTGTCAGAGATGGGATGTGGCAAGAATGGAAGAAAATGAGGAAGGAAACAGGTTAATGCTGTCACATGAAAAGAAGATGTATATAATTAAAGAGAGAAAGCATGGGCTTCTTTTCAAAGTTATTAACTCTGTCTTGGTCTTCCCTCCAGGGCAGTAGCAATTTATATGGTGTACCTGCAGCTTAGGGAGAAGAGAAATTCTCTTTCATCACAAGAAGCAGGACGGGCTGTGCTTTAGATGGTTGAATCTAATCTAGTAAAGCCACCAGTGCTGTATGCCAGGGTTTAGTACTGGGGCTAATGCTCTTCTCCATATTCATGAGTGATCTGGGCAAAGGAGCACAGTGCATCTTCAGCAGGTTCACAGATGATACAAACTGGGCAGACTGGCTGGTGTGCCACGTGGTCGTGCCCCCATTCAGAGGGACCTGGACAAGCTGGAGAGCAAGGCGGGGAGGAATCTCCTCAACTTCAGCAACGGTAAAGACAAACCCTTATATCTGTGGAGGAATAACCCCAAGCACCAGTACATGCCGGGGACCCACTGGCTGGAAAGTTGCTTTGCTTAAAAGGTCCTTGGAGTGAAAGTTTTCAGGACATGGAAAACCAGATGACCATGAGCTACCAACACACCCTTCACGGCAAAAAAGGGCAGCAGCTTCCTGGGCTACATTAGTAAGAGCATTTCCAGCAGGACAAAGAAGAGGATCCTTTTTCTCTTCAGCATTGGTGAGGCCACATCTGGAATACTGTGTCCAGTTCTGGATTACCCAGTACAAAAATGATACGGTTTACTGGAGCAAGTCCAGTGCAGTGATGATTAAAGTACTGAAGCACATTTAACAACTTTGGAGGTCAGAAGGCTTCTTTAAAATCTAAAGTAATAATAGTTTCTGTCATTCAAATCCTCAAATTTTACCCTTTCCAGGAGTGCCTGAAAGATATCAAAGACCATTAATATGAAAACAAATGTCGATATCAGAAAAAGTTACTCCATATGAAAAAGGACATGAATTGGTAATAATTGGCAAATTACCCATATATACCAAATTACGTTTTTACTAACCTTTCCCATAAGTATGCATGTAGAGATCTGAACAAAGTGTGATTTGCAGATGAGAGAAAAGCTAATGCAGTACTTCAAGAAACTTTGGACACCCTCAAAAAGGCCATAGATAGTTCCCTGTAAGTGCTGGAAAGTCCTTTCAATTGAAATCCTGTGGGAGACCTCTTATATTAAAAACATTGTAGCTGTTAGGACAGGGAAATTACTATTAACAATCACTAATAACATTTTTGAATTAACAGAGAGGTTAAAATATTGGTTTTGAGGTGTTAATTGTCCTTTTGTTCCCATAGTTGCTAAATTAAGGTGCTGACTTGAAAGAGCTGGTTTCCTGACTGATACAAACCACCTAATCACACTGTGGCAATGGAATGGACTTGGCCTACCCTGAATACTTTTTTTTCTCCACATGCTTTGCTTCAGTTCTTTTGATTATGAGACTTGCAGTGAATTAAGTCTTGATGTTTGATGATCTGACCAAGGCAATCTAAGGGATTGGAGAGCACGGCCAAGGGCAGGACAGGCCAGGAACAACTGTTACTTTCGGTGGAAATGTGGTACTAGATCAGTTTAAACTGATAAAGAAACCACACCCTTGCTGTTCACTGCAAAACCTATTGTCCACACCCATTTACTGGATCACTGCACTGTACAGTTAGATAAATGACAGAGATACTGATTCATGACAATCTCTGTGGTGTTTCCCGAACTTGTAGTCCCCGCAGTGATACCTTTGGCTGTTTAGGAGGCTGACCTTGCAAAACCCTGGGAAAAAATTGTATTGAGAGGCTATAACTGCAGTTTCCCTCATGCATGAACTTCTGAGTGCTGCTTGTTTGTGGCATTGTCTTCAAATCACTTGGTTCCCTTGTTTGCAGCTCAGCAGCCCTCTTTTCTTATCCTCTGTATTTGCCTGTATTTGCTCCTTCTGCAGCATAATTCAGATATTCATCTGAAAGTTTGTCTGTCCCAAACACAAGCCATGGGGATGGAATAGCTGACATGCCACGCATTGTTCATGGCATAGTTCTCATGCAACATCACTGCTCATCCTGTCTCTCTTCATTTGATTGCAGTTTTTCTACAGTGTACAGTTTCTGGGCAAAGAATTTTCTGGTTTTTACACAAACATGTCTACCATTGCTTAAAACCAGTAGGATACATTAGTCTTCATTTACAAGGATACTGTTCTTTAAACCCTTCATGAACACTGCCATGGAGGATTTGCATTGTCAGTATATGAAATCAGGCTGATTTTTGACTTTTGAGATCCTTTCCTGCTTACTTCCATTTTCTCTTTGACATATTTTTCCTTCATTCTTGTTTCAAATCCTCTTCAGTTACTTTGATACCTGCTTCCAAATTTCAGTGTCCCTCTGCTCTGTGTCTTCCAAACTGCGGCACTTGCACGTCCAAATTCCACTCTGCCTTTTTCATGGACTAAGTGTTGTTCTGGCAAACAATGATTTGTGTGCATGTCATGGTGCTCCCTTATTACCTTTGGAAGGCAGAATTTAAAAGATGCATTTACTCAAATAACTAAATACTGAGCAGGCTTCCTGGGAAGAGGTCATGACATGAAGTCTGCAGCATTCAAAAAGTGTTTGGACAATGCTCTCAGGCACAGGGTTCTTGAGGATGTCCCATGCAGGGCCAGGAGTTGGACTCAATGATCCTGTGGGTCCCTTCCCAGTCAGGATATTCTATGATTCTTTTGATGTTGAATGTTTTTATTTTATAGAATTTTGAATAGCACTGTAAGTACTATAGCAAAATGCCACAGGAGAGATATATAAAATTAACAGATTCGCCAGCTTTAGGGAGAAAAAGTGATTTCAAAATGTTGCCTAGAGAATAAGGTTGAATCCTTCCAAACAAAGACTTCGGTGTTGTTTGCAATAATGGCAAATAGTTGTTTGTACATACGGAATTTTGTATATACACTCCGTTCAGCTGATTCTATTCTCCTCTACTAATCAAGGTATTGAAATGGATATTCCAGATGTCTCTGGGGAAATCTGTTTAAGAAAGTTTGCTCTCATTTTCAATTGGAATTATCCATAGTTCCAGTAGGATATCCAGAAGAAGGAAATACTCACTAGGTCTCCAAGGCTCAAAACCAGTGCTATGTGTATAAAAGATTTAAAATTACTTCCATTCTCCATGCAAAACTTCTGAGAAACAAAATGATTCAGGTTCAAAATCATGCGACTTTTCCAAGGTTCCTGGGAACTTGCAGCCCAGACTTTCTACCGGGGAGTTTCAGACCTTGAAGTGGTGGCCCCAGCAACACTAGCAAATAACTATCGTACAACTCCGAGAAGTTGTTTGATCCAGAAGCTGCTTGTCCTCACCACAGCTATTTTTTGCAGAAAACCACAAGATTTTACTGGCTGAGCTCAATGGCATGTGTATTGAGCTCTTCAAGGAGTGCAAAGAACAGCAGTTCTGGCAGTTTCGTTTCCCCACTGATGGCAAAAATGAAGAAGAAAAAGAGAGCAACAGTGTGACACATAACTGCTACACTGGATTTTGTGGTATTGCTTAAACAGAGAGTCAGCGTGCAGCTCAGCTGTTTGTAACCACAGAAACAGAAAATGTTATTTGGAAGGAGGGAGGATGTACACCAAATCTACTATGTCTCAAACCTGACAGTGTTTCTTTAAAATGTTCTTAAACCTGTTTAACACACCCCTACTTTTCACCACTCCCTGGGAACATGTACCACTTATAGCAACTTGTAAATCAAGAAAAACCAAACCCAGCAATTTATTCTCTGGTGTGCACTGGATATTTCACACACCCAGCTTGGCCATATAATTAAGTTACAACAAAGCTCACTAGCTTGGAGCTTTCTTCTTCAACCAAAAATGAGTTCAGCACTGTGAGTTTAGAAGTCTCAAATATTCTGGAGCAGAATTGCATATTTAAAAATTATATTAAGAAAACTAAGAAAATATTTAGAATTCAAAGATTGTGATTTACGCACAACGCTGTGAGGTTCTGTTCACAGATTCATAGAAGATGCCAAAACTCATTTATATTGTTTCATCTGCAGGCCAGAGATCTGAACAGAGTGAATATAGACACCTACAAGTAAAGCAGTTAAAATTCAAGTCTTAGGTTGCTATAGCTAGAGGATTCAAATACAGAAAAATATGACGTATTCTTTCTAAGAATAAAAGGAATATTTCCTTTGTACCTGTGAGTGAAGGGGATGGAACTGTCAGGAAAGCACAAATTTTTTTTTTGTTTGTTTTCCTCTCTTCTCTCATCTTACAATTTCTTTGTGTGGCAGACTCCTACATGGCCAGATTATAGTTTTCTAGTCGCTCTTTTTGTGTAAGGGGCCACAGTGCAGCAGGGGAGCACATTTTTATAGATGCAATACTGTTGAGGCTGCAGAATGAGCTTTGCAGCTTGAATTTTGTCAAGACAGAGAGGAAAAAAAAAATCTGTATTTCTGTTTCCTTTTCCTTTTAATTTGACAAGAAGCTATTGCTTTCTGCAAGAGAAAAAAAAAATATTTGAAATCCTGCCATTACATGGAATTCATCTGACGTGTATAGGTATCTACAGGTGCCTAGATCTGACTTGTCATTTTTAGGCTTCCTTTCAAAACAGTGGAGAGAAATAGTAACTTCCACAGCCCAAGCCTCTGACCTACTTTAATCTGCATTTGTGTGAGATTACATTAGGGGTGTCTTGAGTGATAAATTTAGAGATAAGAGCCTTGCTTTTGATGTAGCCTAGCTTTTTTGCTAAATAGGGCCTGTGAGGGAAAGTCTCACCCAGCTCTGAGGAAACAAGTGTTTGAAAATAGATGTCACTGGTCCAGTGTCTCCTTCACCGAGTAGAATTCAAATTATTTACTTTCACATTAATTGGCATTTAGATCTCTCAGGCTAACAGCCTGCATGGAGATCCAGAGCAGCCCACACCTGAAATTACTGGGTTCTTCACATTATGCTCTTACTGCAGCGTGGCAGGATCTGGAACTTGAGGAACTTATCTGGGCCTCTGTGATTACATCCAGATAATTATAATAATTCTGTTCTGATCCTTTCCCTTGTAATATCACCCAAATTATTTAAAAATCATCCCATTTCAAAGCCCAGCCTTGTTTTAATTTCATTGAACAACAGCAACAAAAACAAATCAAAAATTCTTCAGTTAAATTCTTCTTCATGTACTGAACATTAAAACTCACGTAAAAGTTTTTTTCTGCCAACATTCTTTCCAAAGTACTCACAATTTGGAAAACAATTTTTAGACGAATATAATTTACTCATAATAAAAGGGAAGGAGAAATTGATACTTCCACACTGTTGCAACAGTCTATTGGCCAGTTTATATCAAAGGACAAGTATTTTGAAAAGACAAGAAGAAAGCTCAGTTGTTTCTTCAGCTTCTCAGCTCATAAGGCCCTGTTTGCAGATGTGTTAATTTAGGAAATGTATTCTTTCCTTCACTTAGTTTGTGACCGAAATTTGCACCTGAAGTTTATTCCTTGGAAGATGCTTGGAAATGCTACTAAACCTTCCACTTCTGTGGATAAGAGAGAACAACAAGACAGCTGAATTCTTTTCCAGGGAACCTGGAATGGGAATGTGGATACTGATGCCATTTCTGTGATACCATTTTCAATTTTACTCCTGCAGATGACATACATTTCAACACGTATCATAAATCTGCTTTGCTATTTTTTCTGTTATTTGAACAGGTGAGCAATTTTATTGGATTGCAAAGGTATTTATTGGTAAGGGAAGGGTCTTAAACATGTACTAACAGAGGAAAAATCTCTCCATATTTATGTATATGCATACTCTCCACATTTGTCATGTAAACAAAGAAGAAAGTCAGTCTGAAGAAAGTAAAGTGACAATGCTCAGTGGCTCTCAGCCGAGGGGCTGAATGACAGCCCCTTCACTAAGGCTTATTTTAATACCTGACAAATCAACATTCCACAGAAAAATGGTATCACTTTGATTGAGTTGCTAATTGTTTGCATTATCATCAAAGAATTAGGAAATAATTTTAATGTAATTTTAGTTATGTGCCTTATACAAATTTTGATCATAGGGGCATAACACAACAGTGGCAGTCCTTGGTCAACCCAGTATTCTGTCTCCAATGGTTGCCAAAGGCAAATGTTCAGGAAAGAGTGGAAGAACAGGGAAAGCATTTAAGTTGCTTTCCCTAGGTGTCTTTACAGTGTCTATCAATTTGCTTGTCAGGCTCTGCTTTAGCCCAATGGAGTTTTTGTTTGTTCAGTAACCATCAACGCATTTCTCTTCCACAAGCTTGTGTCTCCCTGAGCTGTTTGATGCACGGGCACACACACGTGCCTGTGTAAGTACATACATGCACACACACACACATCCACATGCACACCTATTTAAGTTCAACCCCGTCCTTTCTGATTCCTATTTTTGGTCTTTGTCTCATTTTTGCAGTTATTGATTTTAGAACACATTTTCTAACAACTCTTCTACAATAAGCTGTTCTGTGCTAACTATGCCACAGCCAGCATCTTCCAGGAACAGAGAAAACCCTTCCTTTCTTCCATGCCCGTATTCAGCTTTGATGTGGATAGAGAACAGGATCACGACCTGTAGCATTTGGCTAGTACGCACAGCAGTTAAGTGTGCTGATAACACCAGTATGGGATGCACATGCCAAAGGAAGATTTCATTAAATAGGTGGGATATTGGTTCATTGGGTTGTTTCGATTGGTATGAAATTTCCATGTAGGTTTTCAAATGACAATCAAGTTCTCAGTCAACTAATTTGATCCAAATAATAAAAGAAATAATTACTAGAGAAGGCTGCTTAGCCCTATCAAAATCCAGGCACAATACCAGGGCAAGGACAGGAAAACCAGTCTATCAGATAAGTGTAATGTGAACTCCCTCACATGGATATCATTCTGTGGGGCACATACATCTCCTTATCTCCACCATGAAAAAGAACAGCCTGCAAGGGTTATCTACTATGTATTTACAGTGCCCATGACCAATTAAATGCTATAAGAAAAGTTCAGACAAGGAGCAGGAAAAAACTTTCCTCCTTTTAACGTTGCCTCTTCTAAGACCTTTTAAAGAGATGGCTTTTCCTGAGATCAGCACTGTTTGTTCTTTCCCAGAGCTCTCTCAGTGGGGATTTGATAGAGATATTACAAAGCCATTCTTTAATGAAGAAAGCACATCTAGTCATAATTCTCCCACTCCCTCTACTACTATCGGGCATAATCTGATTGTCATTTCTTTAGCCACCTGTGTGAATGTTCTTTGTTAATTCAGATACTGGTAACAATTTAACAAATAAGCTATTTATCAATAACATAAGCTACAAAACTGGTTACAGCCATTCAGCTGGTACCACACAGATGTCATTTGACTCAGACAGATTTTGAGCCCAATTTTCCTTAAATAACTGATTTTATCAGTAACTGATAAAACTAGTAACCGTGTTCTTTACCTAAGGCAGTAATGGCAGTGTTGCAAGATCAAAATACTCAAGCTTAGCATGCTATAGACCAGACTCTCAGGGACTTCTGAAATATATTTCACTTATTTGCAGACTAAAGAGCTATTCAAATTGTGGGAAAATCAGGCCCACTAACATTCAAGACTATGTATCTCCATGAAATGTATTGGCACCTGCTATGAACAGTAGACACTGCTCAGGCCTTTTCTGTGGCAACTGGAAGATGTGAAAAGGTTTACACATTTTGCATACTATTTATGGTATTTTTTCTTCCTCCTTTAGTTTATGAACTTTGCCACACCCTTTGGGAGAACAATGGGCTGCAAATACGTCTGCATTGTGACTAAGGTTTTCTTAGCATTCAAAAAATGCATATGAAAAAGCTCTGACAGTGCTCCTTCCTGTATTCAGAAAGGCGTGGTTGAAAAAAGATTGCATGCATGGTTGAATGGTCTTCCCCAGTAACAGCAACCTACAATAACTAAAGGAAATGGCTTGGCTGGCAAAAGTTAATCCATAAAACACAACATTATCTCTGGTACATTGCTGTACTCACTTTGACAGTAACTTCATCTAGTGAAAGTGTTTTTAAGTTCTTCTGCCTCTGCACAACAGCTGTTGCTACATCATATTAAAAAATAACTCATATGTCTACCTATTTTAATCACCCAAGTGATAAAATGCTGAGAAATTACAACATGAAAAGAAAAATGAGAATTCCATACATAATATCTAAATATTCATTTTGGCAGTGGTGAGGCCAATATGTGTATACCATAGTAAAAGGGCCGTAGCATTATTTTCTCTCCAGTGAATATTTAAACTGTCGGGAAGTAGAAAACTCCAGGTAATTGTGTTCCCTCACACAGAAAACTGTAACTCAGTGGTTAAGGTAGTCTGCTGGTAAAAATAGGCTGTTATCAAAAGGAGGAATGATTTGAACTCGGGTTTAGTCACAGGCTGTGGCAAGCTCCAACTGGCAAGCTCCTGCTTTCTTGTCCTGTTCTTTGAAAGAGTTAAGTGTGTGTAAGGAGTTAAAAGAGCACAGCTGCCTGTCTCAAACCCTGTAAGACCACTGAAGGAACTTGTCGTAAGATAATCCACCACAGTGGGCAGAGAAGAGTGGAATGTGAGACAGGAACGCCCTCATTCCAGGCCTGGCAGAGGCAATATCTGGTTGGCACATCCTGGTTAATGGATCTGGACAAAAATTCTCCCCATGGCAAACTGTGAAAAAAAGCAGTAGTTCATATGCATATCACTGGTCAAACAAAGATCACCCCAGTTATGGGATGGATGGCATCTGCAACCACCGATGGCCACCAATGCCCTCCAGGTATGTCTCCGTAGATACCTGGAACTTGGGCTGTATAAAGATGATACAGTTGTCTGAGTATTGGAGGATAAATTACTTGTCTGTAGAACTTGCTAAAGTTTAGGGCTTGACATGCTTCAGTGATCTCAGGCCTAGAGGGAGGTTAACAAAGCTTGGGAAGAAAAGATTGCAGAGTTTACAGGCCACAAGGACATTTGGCAGAACTCCCATGATAAGAAGAAACTAATAAATGCAATTCATGTGGGGAGATCACGACCACCGACTCAAAATCCACTGACCCAAGAAACCCACCAATTCAAAAGAAGAGAAAGACTGAGTATGCAGATTAATTAGCTCTAGAGTTGAAGGAATCATTTAACCAATAG
>VZTA01016288.1:253918-338724 GCA_013398855.1 Mohoua ochrocephala | reverse complement strand
GTGAGCCATCCAGCCCATGGTGAGCCTTTCAGCCCATGGGGAGCCTTTCAGCCCATGGGGAGCCATCAGCCCATGGTGAGCCATCCAGCCCATGGTGAGCCATCCAGCTCCAGGCAAAGCCCACAGCCTCCAAAGAGGATCGTCCTCCCAGGACTTTGAGAGAACTGCTTGGGCCTGGTGTTCATCCAGTCTCTGCCAGCACCTAAATTGAAGGGGGAAGTCTGTCCATGGGGTTTACTCCATATTATCCAATAATTTCAGTACCAACACAGTGAGCATTGCAAAGATGGACAAGCATGTCTACAAATTCATTTGACACTGCTATTGATTACCGAAAGAACCACTAGAACAGTGGAATATCAAAATAAAAGAAGTGTTTCTCCTTCAACTACCTCAAATAATGATTTAAAAATGTGATGTTTTTAAAATGTTATTTGAATCAAACCCCACTAAGCTCGCTTTGTTTGAAATTTAATTTCTGCTTCAAAGCCTAAAACAAAGTAATAAAATTTTCTCTAAGCCTCTTCTTCCCCAAGCCATATGAGTCAAAGAGTCTGGCTCGCCCTTTTTCATGGAACTCATGCAAAATTCATGTTTTCTATGGCTTTAGCATAAACAATTAAGAGTATCAGTCATTTCTTGCTTGCCTATTGATTTTGTTCACATATCATCTTCAAGAGTCTCTGTAAGCTCATGACACACCTGATGAGTAAGAAAGAAATTTTTTTAAAATTACATCATTACTTCAGATTTTTAATCATTATAAGCATCCTGATTTGAAAAATAAAATAAATCAGGATCTCTTGTTCAACCAAGGAAGAAAAGCCCTTATCCAGGGCCTTCCCTCTATATACAATTGCATATAGGTGCAGAAGTTTATGATATTTATTCCTCTGAATAAGTGATTCTTGTTGTTGTTGTTTTTGTTGTTAGTACTTGGACCAAAAACCTCAGAGGTGGATTACAGTCAAAGAAACCTCTAACAGATATTGTGTGTAGTGTCCAGAAAAGTCTCCTTGGAAGCTTCAAGAGCTGTGATGCCTCTGATAGAAATAGAATGGTCTACTTTAAAAATACGTATTTTTCTTGAGCCAAAAGAAGTAGCAAAGGGTACTGCTGTTTTAAAAGGACCAGTGAAAATCAATTGTGTTTCAGAATTTGGTTTTTTACCACGGTCTTGTTCTTTCCAAGTAGTTATCTTTCTTGTGTTCTAAACTGATAAGCATCAGCCTCATTAAGGTAAAAGTATTTTGTGCCTCTTAACACCTTGTTGTCTAAAACTTGTGTGTGAATACCATTTCTGTCTAGGTAATTTAGAATCCAGATTTTTCCATTAATTTGTGTATTTTTTGCTCTTTTCTGTCTTCCAAAAGTTTACTTTTTCGCCCTGAATGTTCTGGCTTTTACTCTACTGTACATAGAACCATTTCCTACTGGTTTTCTGAAGTTCTGCTTAGTTTGGGGCTGTCTGGGTATGAGAAGCTATCATTGATTTAATCATATCATGATGTTTTACAATTTCAGAAAGTTCGTTTTCACTCTAGCATTCAAAACACAGAGAGTTTTTCTGGGAAGAACGCTTATAACAAGCCCACAAGATACCAGGTAATCACAGCATGAAAGCGAGAGCCAGGGGAGAGGTCTGCCAGTGGACAGCTCCTACCTGCAAGGGTCATGTTTGCCTTCTCCCAGTGGATGCCATCCTAGGATGTGCCAGGCTGGGGCTCCGCACTGGCACAGGGCTAGGCTGGGGTATTTGGGAGACAAAGGCAGCCTGTCACCCACGGAAATACGCATGGTGTTAGCATTTGTCATGCTAATGAATTCCACTCGAGGGTGTTTCACTTAATACACGAGGTATCATCCAACCTTTGCTCCTCCCATCTTGTATTGACAGCGTTTCATTTCCCACGGCACAGAGTCATCTCTCCAGCTGCTGCGTTAACATTTGCATGTGCTTCCTCTGGCAGTGCCTCGTCCTGCCAGGCTAAACCTGCAATGTGCTATGGTTCAGAGACCCCCTTGTGGCTGCGGAGGCGGCACAGGGTACCACAGCTGTCTGGCCGGAAAGAGTGGTGTGCCAGCAGACGTGTTGTTTCTTGTGCAAACGTGTCCTAGGGCAATATAATAAACAGAAAATCCTCTTTATTGTATCCAGAAATACAATAAACTCCTGCCCTGCAGGAGGTTTTGCCTTCTTTTTTAACATAAAGTGAAAAGGAGTCTGATGGCAAGTGATATGTCTGAAGGGACCGACGTTAAAGACAGATGAGGAAAATAATAATTAAATTGGCTAAAATGTGCAATGGCAATTCTAGAAGTGGTTTGTTTGTCTTGTGTTGGTACAGCATCCAGCACAACGGGCTCCCAAGCTGTTCAGCTGACCAGTAAGAAATTTCTACTGGTTTTAAAAGTTTTTCAGGCTTTTCTGCCACAGTAGGAGGGATATCTAAAAATCTAAGTAAGAAATGGGATATATTCACTCTGGAGTTAGTTGGCTTGATTCCATCAAAGGAAAAGGGATGAGAGATTGTGTCCTGCTCAAAGTGGCATTTCAGCACTTCTGACAGTTTCCCACCCCCTTCAAACCCACAGGTGATGTGTCAGCCTCTGCTGGACTGGTTTTCTTCCTGTAACTATTATTTTTCAATGAGACCACCTAATGTTTGTGGTAAATTAGACCCTTATTTCCAATATTGAAAAAGCCAAAGGTGACTGTGAAAAATAGATAGAAAAAATAAGTACCTGTTATTTTGTTTTAATAATGCCAGGTTTTTCTTCAAATTATCTTAGAACATTTTGGTTGCTGCAGGAAGAAATTGCCCAAATAATATAAGGAGAGTGTAATAGTCTTCATTATCTAAACACAAAGAAGAAGGAGCAGTGTGATAATCTGGCTGGCAAGCTTTTCTTCTACGACTGGGAAAACCTTTGAAGCAGTTGCTTTTTGCTGAACTGTTTTCTTTAGCAGTGTTTATTGAGTGATGTATCTGCAGTCTCTGCAGTCTGTGTACTTAAGACTACATATGGACAGTGCTCTGGAGGGATAGCAAAAATATACAAAATTTAAACATGCAATAATTTGAAAAGCATGTGGAACAAGTCAACATAGCTGCCATGATCTGGGAATAAACTAGCCTAGGAAAAACAATACCTTTATCAAAGAGAATATGGGACCTGGAGTAGAGAGAGGTTACGTTATCTTCTTTTTTTCCCACATAATAAGAGCCTGTGTTCTGACTCCTTGTTTTGGTCTTAATTTCCTCTGACTTCTGCTCTGGAAAAAATGATTTATTTTTGGATCCAGGTTTTCCCTGCTTTCCCGAAACATTACTTCATTTATGTTTCCTCAGGTGACAACCCTACCTCCCTCTGGATTCTTCTACCTTGGCCATCTCCAACACACCGTACGTGCACTGTGCCTCATCTCTGTTGCCTTAGTGACTCACCTGCTTAGCCAGATGCCTCTGAGACATGAGGACAGTCTTAAACATCCCACATTCCATGGCTGCATGGCATATACAAATGACTGGATCCTTCTTTGGTCTTCACAAGCCTTTTGCACTGCTATAAGCCTTATTTGGCTACTCAGAAAAAAGAGCAGGTGTACCATTTTCTTAATACGTATTCCACACCCTTTGCAGCATTTTCTCTGTTCCAAGCAGAGACGTGACTGCTCTGTGAAGAAGTGAGTCCATACTGGTAGAGGCTTCTCCCTTAACACCGACATCTGGTCAATCAAAGACACTGAGCTGTCCTGTGTTTGCAGAGGATGTACCTAAATCTCTGACTCTGAGAGAGCAGCTCTTTTTATGTTTAGATGTTTTTATTCCTTTTTTCCTTTATAGGTTTTTATTATGAGATTTTTTCCCCACTGGGTGTCTTTTCTGCAGTGCAGACGAGGCCATCAGCTGTACCCCAGTGTGCAGCCCAAGGCTGCCAAAGTTACTTCCTTCTAGATAAAAAGCACTTGGACATTTTTGGAACAATAGCACATTGCAAGCTCATATCCATAACCAGCATCTATTTCCATACATACCCTTCCTTACTAACAATCATGTTCCGTTTTGTAAGTCTACACGGCTCTATATTTTTCACTGTATATGTCTCTTAAAATCTGCCATTTCCCTAAGAAACTTTTCTCGCTTAAGCCAAGTTCCCCACCTCTGTTCAAACTCCCTTTTCTCTGTCCTTCTCTAAATTTATTTTCTCTTAAAAACCCAATTACAAGGCTAACAGAGTCTTTCTGTGAACCTCAGATCAGCTGCATCATGAATGAGTTTGCTAACATTATTAATTAACCACTTATTTTTCCCTGTAAATTACTATTAGACAGCAACATGCTAAAAGAAGGCTCTGGAACCCATTTCTTAGCTTTCTATTGGATCACCTGTGTTTTCGTTCTGTCTGTGGGACGTGCTCTACATTCACATGCATGCCCCAAAACACCCCAAAGTGCCTCATATGTGAGGTCATGATTGAATGGCTGTCAATCAACTACCGTAGTACAATGTTCACAATATAAAATATAAAATATAAAATAAATGGGAAATTATAATAATAATAATAACAACAATAATAATAATGCCACTAGTGAAAGCAGATGTTTGAATTGCTCATAATAAGTCTGGAATGAAGGCAATGTGGACAGTCTCCCACTAAAGGAGTGTTTCTGTTCTCCTTTCAGAAGATAATGAAGCGTCTGATTAAGCGCTATGTGCTGAAGGCTCAGGTTGACCGAGAAAATGACGAGGTCAATGAAGGCAAGTGGAATTTTATAATTGATATGCTTAACGAGCATGTGCTCTTATTGCTGCTGACCTGGCCAATACGAGGGTTGAGCTCAGTTAAGATCCTCTATAGAGAGAGTTTGCTCATGCTCACACTCAGGTGAGCAGTGCTGACTCTGAGCCACCCTCGTGCCCTCAGAATTCCAGGTCCTTATTTTTCTTGAGCAGAACACACATCTCACAGGATCTTCACCCAGCCCTGCTCACCCCCGTAGCTCTAATTCTCCTTCCCTTACAACAACCAGGGTATTGCCAACACCCAACCTTACCTTGGTGTCTAAGTGAAGCATTTTCTGACTGCGCTGGCCAGGCCTGCCCCAAGGACACTGTTATGAGTGGGATCCAGATTCATATTGCCATGGTGGCATGTGACATTTGTGTGCAGATGGAAAAGAACCTCCAACACCTCTTAACTGCTGCCCTCCTGCAAATACCCCATGCAGGTGGAGATCAATATGTGGAGAGAGAACAAATCTGAGAAAAAATCATGAACCCTCCACACATATTTGCTATTGCTGTTGGTACCACTATGCAAGTACAGGTTATTCCTTATAACTACAGTGAGTGGATAATGCAGGGAGATCAAATGCAGCTCCACACACGTTCTTGACCAAACACACTGAAATTAGTGCTCTCTCAGGTCTTGGAACCCTAGGGATTACTGACTTGGTTCAGGACTGCTAACAAGAACATTTTCCTCTTTCAGGAGAACTTAAAGAAATCAAACAAGATATTTCCAGTCTCCGCTATGAACTCTTAGAGGAAAAGTCCCAAGCTACTGGTGAGCTGGCAAAACTAATACAGCAGCTGAGTGACAAGTTTGGGAAGACCTTAAATAAGGACATTTGATGGTGAATACAGAGAAAGACAACTTGTTCTCTAAACATTGTTCATTCTCAACCAGCATCTTAGGAGGGCAAAAAACATGTGAAAGGTGGGTACTGCACACTCAGCTTTTGCTGACAAGCAAGTGTTGGTAGGAGCACTTTGCGTTACTCCTGCACTTGGTGAGTGACCAGTTAAATCTTTTCTGACACAAAAGTGACTTAATGGTAAAAATCAATGCCCCTCAACGTCAGAAATAGACGCATCATAGAGAAGGCACCTCCAATTAAAGGCAAAAAAAGCCAGATCTTCATTCATCTGACTCCAGAGAAGACAATGTAACTGTGCTCATTAATACCAACAAAGTCTGTACTGACCAGAATTGGATGAAGTCTGAAGAAAAAATGTGCCAAGCATATTCCCTGCAAAATTTTTAAAATTCCTATTCTTGGGTGTGTACTCTCCTTTTATGTTTACATTGGCAACCCTGAAGATAACTTTGAACAGCACTGTGGCTAATGAAAAACTAATGAGAAATCATCTGCTGAAGTGACCAAGGCAGTGAATAACATGGAGACGCTGACAGCATTGCAAAAATGAAATTGAGCTTGTGGGGTAAATTATCCTTTAACCTGACGAAAGGATTTCCAGCCAAACACTCCTCTCCACCTTTTCCAGCTGTATTAGCTAGTCTGCTGATGGATACAGTCTCTTTGTATGCACTTAGCCTCTCTTTTATCCTTAGTTGATCCCATCTCCGACAACAGTGTACTGAAATATTCGTAATGATGTGAAAATCACTTCCCAGGAATACCCAGAGATAAAACACCTTGTGCTAATGTGTTCAGTTCAAAGAACAGCATTAATCCAGAAACAGTAATGCAACTGAGCTCAGCTTTCAGATTCCAGAGGTCAAACTGCAAGCCATAGGGAGAGATCAATGATGAAGAACATTGCCCAGTAGTTTCCAGCCTTGAAATTAATGCAAAAAGGCTTCAATAGAACATTCTGACCAAAAAAAAAAAAGGAGATAAAGGAAAAATCGTTGTAGAAATTGTTGCAGTGTTTTTGGCTCTTAGGGAGGATGAGAAAGGGATTCAAACTGTTCTAAGGCTGTGGTAATACAAGGATCACACTTTTACAATAGGAAAGTTGCGGGTCTGTGCAACACAACTGCAAACGTGGATGGCTTGGGTTTTCATGGTTGGCTACAGGATTTCAACTTCTTAAAGCACACCTTACTACTTGGGAACCATGGAACTGGACTGTTTGTTTACAAGAGACACCTATCAAATGAACATGACATTTAGGTTTCAGCTGAGACAAACAAGCAGAGCCAGAGGGTGACCTGTGATCAGCTCTTAAGTGCCAGATGAGAATACATATAGCCTAATAGAATAATAGTTATATTTGTACAAAAATAAAAGAAAACAAAATTAAAAAGTGTACTGTACGTAGATCTGTTTAGAGAAAAAAATACTGTATTTTTACCTTTAATAAGATTATCTTGTATACTGTAATATTTTTACCTAAAAATGGAAAAAAAATAAAATTACCTCATAATATTTTGTTGTACATTGAGTGATATATTTGCTTGATTATTTGATTACCTATTATATGGCCTTCTTTTTTTTGCTTTTCTGCAATGTGTGAACAATGAAATCACTACATGAAGTAACTTTGCCATAAGAATTCTGAAGCCTGAAAGAGCCAAAATGCAACACTTAAAGTAAAATACATTCAAAATTAACAAAACCAGGGAATTAAAGGCTCCATGACCAACTACATTTTTTTGCAATGACTCCTCATTTGTGCTTAATTTGAAAGTATCGTATCATTTGTAAAATTAGCATCTCAGAAAAGAAATTCAGCTCTGCTGGCTTCAGCAAACATAGTGGAGGTACCAAGTGAGCAAACCAAAGTCAAACAAGTCACAAAGGTTGTATAGACTTTAGCTGGTAGGACAAGTGAAGGGGCATCTGTCCTGATTACCCCATCTGGGTGAGGGGTGCTTTGCTCCCTCAAACCCCTTGTTTGCAGCTGTGGGAAATCTGTCCCACTGTGTGACAGTTCCTGCAGTGTGGTGTCGGGGTGAAACACTCGAACACCAGCATTCAGCAGAGAGCACCCAGCAGCAGTGTGAGAAATCAGACACTGCAGGTAACAGCATTCACTCATCACTTTGGGCTGTCTCCCACAGTGACTACTGCTGATATATATTCAGTTTTCCCCATAAGAAGAGGGAATATATTTTATGGCAATACTGCTTGCCCCCTCCCCACATTTCCAGCCACCATGTAAAACTTTTTTTCCATTTGAAAAAACAGCCCTGTTGTCATGGCACTGTCTTAAAATTTAATCGGATTACAGCTGTACACCTGGCTCCTGATCAAAGTTGCTTTACTCTTCCCATTTAGTGTTTTAGGGATTTAAGGAAAATTGTTCTTGGTAGGACTTACAACAACCACCATAATTTAAATTTCTCGTGACATTGAATGCAAGTCCTGCAAAAAGGTTTAGTGGAAATGCTATGATGCACTTATATTTTGTATATTTAAATGCAGCTGAGCAAAATGCCTGATCTGCAGTACAGCAACACCTACAAGAATGTCCTTCTACTGCTAAATACTGCAATCAATGCATGCTCTGGTCAGCACAAATAACACCGTATTGTGAATAACTTTGCTGAATTGTTGGGTGCCAGGTGGAGGTACAGCTGTGCCCATCAGCTCCTGTCCTTCCAGCTGTAGGAGGTACAGGTGAAGCAGTACAGGAGAAGCAGCGCAGTCCTGCCACAGGTACTTGGCATGCTGCTCTCACTCTGGAATCTACCATGGAAGAGCACAATATTCTCTAGGACTTCAGAAGTAGACTAAGAGATGTATTAAAAATACTGTTAAAAAAATCTGCTTCCTCCCCTTTTGCATTTACATTCTTGAAAGCATCAAAGTATGGAGACTTTATATAAATATTCATGATAAGCAAAATCCCACTTCATCAGAGCACTTTTCTCATCTGGTCCCAGTAACACACCCAAGGAAGCTGCTCGCTGTGTATTAATGGGCTGCCGGCAGAAGCAAAGTTTATTCTCCAAGGTCAGTTTATAAGAAGTTAAAATTAAGGAGCTTCACTCAAAGATCCCTTGGAGAACTTAGAGAGTTTGAAGAGGAAAAATCAAGGTGTGTGAGTCCCAGACTGGATTAGACCTGAGACATGTGGGTCCCCTGTCCCGTTTCCCATCACCTCCTGGCAGTGCAGTGTCACATCAGCCACCCGCTAGTTGCATTTGGTCCAGTCTGTAACACCTCTTACCTTTGGCTTTGTAGTGTAGGTTTCAGTATTCCTTGGACAAATTCGTACTGTGAAGGGATGGAGCTTTACCCAAATTATTTGTAGATATAGAATTATATCTTTTTATGGGAAATAAGAGAGGTCATATGAAAATGAAACTAACCTGAAGTCGTCCACACAAAAGTGAATATTCTCGAAGAGATCGTCCTAATTCTGCAAATCCCCCAGGGCAATCAAACAGGAACTTCAATAGACACCCTGAGGAAGATCGGAACAAAGTCATTCACTAGCCAGTATTGATTTATTGACTGCCCAAGTCTCTAGACAGTTGTTTCACACCTTGCAAAGGCCAAACCAGTCAGCTGCTGCTAATAGAGAGGAAAAAGCAGCAGGAAGCATTAACAGGGCTTGATATTTCATGGGGCTGAGCTGCCTGGTTTTAAGCCAGGAACCCCTGCTGCCCAGAGGTGCAAGTTCCAAAACAAAGGAGCTGTCCAAGGGCACCTGGCATCATGCCCTTGCTTTCAGCAGCAAGGGATGGGCTGTGCAGCCACAGGGCAGACGTGATGCTTCATGCACATCTTTGCTCTCCAGCTGGACTAATTCTGCCTGAAACTTTATGGAGAATGACTAACAAATACTGTCCTCAGTTCCCGAAAACATGGTTTAAAAGTAAATATTGAGAAGGATATGAATTGTGTAACGAATAATGGCTTAAAAGGCTGCCTGCATCCTGACCAGAGCTCACATTAAATTGTCAGAGCTAGGCTTTATTTTTAATTAATCTACATGAGGAAAGCATTTCCAGCAGGCCAAAAGAAATTGCCCTAATTAAAAAAAGCAAGAAATGAATGATCACTCAGTAAGGACAAGCCAGGACACAGTCCATCAGCACAAAGGCAGAAGACTCGAGCAGCGTGGACGGGGTTCCAAACACATCTCCAGCTGAGAGCAGATCTCTGCTGCACCACGACCTGGTCTGGGCTGCAGGTGGGGAGGGAGGAGACAGGACCAGTCCTGCATGGTGGGCAGCACCCTGCCACAGAACACCTCTACTGCCTCTCAGGCACAAGCAGGAGCCTGGCAAACAAGAACCTGACAAACATTCCTCAGCTGGCTTGTGTTTGCTTCCCCAGCTAGCCAACAGGCAGGGAAATGAAAGCCACAACTTCATAGCCGAGGCTGCCAGGCTGTGCTCGGGGTGGTTTTCAGATGGGAAGGGTAGGTGTTTCTTCTATCCAGACACTCTAAATACTTTCCTTGTGACCTGCAAAACAGCTCTGCCCTTGCTTTGGCCACAAATCTCTCACCACTCCAGTGTCAGATGCTACAGGCAGCAGGTCCCATTACTCCCATTTCACCTTGGCTGTGACTGGGCTGCAGACCCTGCAGGTACCACACCTGGTGCTGGACAGCAACCTGCACAAACTATAGCCTTAAGGAACTTACATTTTTATTGAGAAAGGGTAGAGATTGCACAGGGGAAATGAAATAGCGTTAGTTTCCAGTGAAGGAAGACAGATGCAGAGAAATTCAGTCATTTGCCTTAATGACCTGAAAGGAAGGGGCCAAAAATGGCACTGTGGTTCTGAATCTTATTAGAATGAAAATGTACTCATTAGCTTTGCCCTCTCTTAGTCCCTGTTCTGCATCTTTGTAGGGCATATAGTCCTGAGTGAAGGATAAGGTCTGCCAATGCCTGATGCCAGGAGCACAAGAGCAACAGGAAAAAAAAAGAATGATCATATATAATTTTGGGAAGTGATTCCCTTTGATCCCTGGGAGGTTTTAAGTGGCTCTATATCAATAAAGTCAAATAGAAAGGGAGATTATGTCCAAAGGAGCAAAATAACTAAACTGGTTCTGGAATTTGTGATGCCTCTAACAGCAGGTAAAAGGGCACTCGCTTCAGGTCATTCGAGACAGACATTTAACACAAACCTGCAGTGTGACAGAGGGGATTTTGAAGAGCTTAAACAGTTAATGAACAGCTAACGATCCTGTTAATATACAACTAATGTTTACTATAATACAGACTAATATTTAATTCCCTTACTAATGATTAATTATTGTGCTGCGAGGTTTTAATTAGGCTTACACAGCAGGAGCATGGGGGATCTGGGGAGGAGATGAATTTCCGTGTGAAGTCGCTGCCCTGACTCCAGGCTCTTCTCCAGCAGCTGCCCCTGTGGTGGGCGCAGCTTTGGCACCACAGCACGTCCATGTGGCGAGGGAGCAGGAGGTGAAGGTTGTTCCCTTACACATCCAAGTGGGTGGCACACACACTCCGTAGCAAGTTGCTTTTGAAGACAAGCTGATAGAAACCTTTCCTTGTGCCCCATCAGCTGGGAGCATCCTGCACTGCTGCCCTGCTCTCCCCTCGGAGCAGGGCTCCCAGTCTCGTTGTACTGGTACCCAGCTTCACTTCTGATGGCAAAGACTCTGGAGCAAGGATTGCAATAACTCACTCCAAGGTTTTCAATTGGAGATGAAAGCTTCCATGAAATTAAAAAGCTGGTTTGATGCAAAAGTGTTCTCCGTACAATAATATGCTTTGGGCCAAATCTTCATCATGATTCCCAAACACAATTTAAAAATTGAGCTCATCCTAGAAAGAAGCTTGTTGGGCTCATGCGTTTAGAAGCAGCACTGACTGGTTTTGTCAGTCATTCCTGCAGCCAGCCAGGACAGACAGACAGGGCTTCAGCAAGATACTCAGAAGACCACACTCCTCCTCCCAACTCTGCATTTGCAGCCAGCCAAGTGAGCCCACAGCTTAGGGACTTTTATTTTTGTCACAGATCTCAGGCAAGCCTTTAGGTGACGAGAGGCTGACTCCTCATTTGTGCTTAATGCCTCTAAGCACACCTAAGAGCAGTACCCAGAGCTCCCAGCTTTCAGGCAAAGCGTTAGTGAGATCAAAGTATGACAGGGAATGAATAACCAACGCCTCATCAGAAGCAACATTCACTGCAAAGACACAACTGGAGGGAGACTTTTGTGCTTGTTAAACACTCCTAAATGTATGTTGTGCACCTGGTAACACCTGGCTGGGTCCCTGCTGCCATCTAGGCATCGCACCAGAGCCACGTTTGTCATGGTGCTCCAGAGTCACCATTCCTGCTGTGACAGGAATCCTTGTGGGAAATGCGGTGGAGGGGTGTGATGGCAGAGGCAGCCCAGCACAGGCACAGGAGGTGCAGAGAGCAGCAGGGTCTTGGGGTAAAACTGCTACCACTTTCCTCCAGGGCGAGAGGGAAGCAATGATATTACAGACTTGAACCACAAACTTCCAGCAGGTTTTGCTTTCAACCTAAGACAGGGTGGGAGCAGGTGTCTGCAGGCAGGAGAGGCATGGGAATGAGGGAGGAAATTTGCACTCGTGGAGACTGAGGTGTGCATTGCCTGCCTTGCCTCATCACCCTTTGGCGTCAATTACAGTCCATGCTCTCTGAGTGTTACTGCTGGGTTTCTTTAAATATTTAGAAGAATATTGGGGAGGGTGGGGGCTCATGTTCTGCACCCAGCCTAAAGTGAAAATGATGAGGAGGGAAAGGTGCAACTAAAAATATAATTAAGTGAGAGGAAAGAGTGGGTGTCAGCAGGCATAAGAGAAAATAATAGCCCTTTCTCAACTGGAGTTACAGCCACCAGCACGAACTGCTGCCTGTGAACACCTTTACCCAAGCTGTGCTGGCTCAGAGCTAACCCCTGGGGACTACAGAGCATGGATACACCTCCAGAGTCTGCCAAAAGCCAGCCCTGACCCCAGATACTGGCTGTGGCTCAGAGAGAGCATCATAGGGGGATGGGAATAATTGTGCCTGGTGATGTCAGTTGATGCCACAGCCTGCAGTAAGCCCTCAGTCCCCAAGACCCCCAAGTACCCTGTGCTCTGAGAGGAGAGAAACTGTTTGTTGTTTGTTTGATTGATCGTTTTTTTCAGGAGTTTTTTCCTGGCTTTGAACTGTAAAAGTTCAAAGCTCCTGCACCTGCAGAGAGCTGTGAGGAGTTTCCCTATATTTTCTCCATGCTTTAGAATAAGCTGTGGATGTCTCATAGGGGTTTCAGTGGCCATGTCCATTCATGAGGGGAAACCGCAATCCAGAGCATTCCCAAACACAAACTGCTGTGGATGGGAGAGAAGGGACATGGACCCGTGCCTCTCGCTGCTGGTTGCGGTGGGAGCCAGCAGGTTGTGCTCGTGAACCAGAAATCCACGGCTCTGCCTCTGGGATGCTCCGCAGCAAAAGCAAAGCTACAGGAAAAAAAAAAATTTCCTCTTTCTGCAGGGTTTTTCTCCAGCTCATTATAGCAGCCTGCCTACGTGTTTTAACAGCCCATAAAGCCACAAGGATCTGGCACTTATTAAACTCGGTTATTAAAAAAAAGAAATGTTGAGCTGATGCTTTCTTGATAGAAAGTCAATATTTCTTCAGCTGACTCTGATGCACTCAAAGTTTCTGCTTTTTACTGTCTTACTCTTTTTTTTTTTTTTTAAGTGTCTGCTGGCTCCCAGGGGACACCTTTCAGTATCTCTCTCTCATTTGTACCTGCACAAAATACAGATACAGAGCTCCAGAAGAAAATTCCCTCTTCAGCTGAATTTTGCGTGTAAGACCTGCTGTGGCCAGAACTGCTGCTTCCCTAATGCAGAGATTCTGCTATTTGAACTTATTTAAAAATATAAAGGTTGGATTCCCCTCCAATCAATACCTACACAAGCCAACACCAAACTGCTTTAAATTAGAAAATGAAAACATGTTTCTGCTATCATTTCACATGCAGGGTTTCCTTAATCCATTCTTCCGATTTTAGTAGTATTTCTAACAAAACGTGGACAATTCTTACATCTGAGGTACCAAGATGTTTGTGATAGCAGAATGACCGACAGTTTTTTTCCAAAATCTGATGGGGAATCCCTCCAGCATTCATCCTTCTTGGAGCTGAAATTGAGCCTTAAGCCTCTTTGTTGTTCCCCTTTCTAGGCATAAAGCCTGTCCTTGATTGAAGACAGCACTTCAGTCATAACCTGAAGTTCCATAAGTGCAGTAGTTTATTTCTTGCAAGACTTCTTGCAGCAGTGAGTCAGAAATCTTCGTGCAACAGCTTAAACCAACAACCTTGGTGCTCCCAGAAGAATAAGAGACAGGTGAAAGCTCAGGAGCCAAGTGCAGCTCTCCAAAGCCAGCATAAACTCATTCCTGGTGTTCAGGTCTCCAGCAGTACCTGAAATGCTCCGTCAGTAGTAAGGGACTCCTCTGGGGGTGGGCTGAAAGGCAGGAGTGATATGGAATTATGGGGATGACACATCCAGCACACCGCAATTTAAATTGGGTATTCACAGTAAAAAAGCTGAGCTGGCCCAGATAAAGAAGTTCAACTGTTTCTTGAAAAAAAGAATAAAGCAGACATAAAAGCATGCTGTAACTGAATTAGTGAACATCAGAAAAATCAAAACGAGTCTATCAACAGCTCTGTGTGTCAGTCCCACTGCTCCCCGTGCTTCCCACAGCTCCGAACTGCGGGGACCTGGAGCCGCCCCCACGCCACGGGCACCCCCCTGTACGTGACGTGCTCAGCCTGAACCACAGCCTGCATCTTGTTCAGGCAGAGGGCTGTGGTTCAGAAACGTATTGTTATCTAAGTCAATCCTCTCAGCCAACCAATTCCAGCAACTCACTTTGAAAACACCACCCACGTTGTATAAAAATTCAGATTTGAGATGCAGCCCACAGAGATTAATGAGGGTTTGAATTTATGCCTCAAGAGCTTCCAATGGTTTGGTTTTTCTGCTATAGCATTATAATCTTCCTATACGTGAAGGCTGCTCATATACTTCCAGAAAGGGCTTGATTTCACAGCTAATAAAAATTGCATTCAGGAAAATTAAATAAATAAAGCAGTTGCTATTACTCAGGCTGTATTTTAGCACAAAGTCTGGTGATGCAAATTAGCGTGTGGTGGCCAAACTGAGTTTCAGGTGGTATTTTTCTCAGCTGAAGCTCTGCCATGTGCAGGTGGGCCCCATGAAAGGGACCCAGTGGGGTGGGGGCTCTGCACAGCCCCTCCACCTGTCCTGGCACTGGGGGGGCACTTTCCAGCAGTCATTTGGGGGTGTTCCCTGTGGAGAGCTTTTCACTCAAGGTTTGAGGAATGGCAGAAGCCAACAAGACCCTTCCAGTGTTCCTCAGCCTGGTGACAATTCCAGCAGACCTAGTGACAATTCCTTACCACCTAGGCACAAATGCTGCTGGAAGCCGTCCCGCTGAGTGCCCCCACAAAAAGCAGTCAAACACAGCTCTGCACGTAGCAGGCACTGCAGGACAAGCACTAAACAAGGTGTTAGCTTGGGCACAGCAGCTGGAAAACACCTCTGTGAATTTCTAGTTCGCTCTATTACGCTGCAGCAGACACAGGCAGCCCTAGCAGAGCACCAGGGTTTTGCCTTTCTGTGGGAGTGTTGCTTTTCAGATTTCATTTTTATCAAGTTTCAATTGGACACTCTGGGGGAAAGGAGGGGCAAGAATCCCAGCACTGGCTGAAAAGCCAGATAACCTTGATCACACAGATTATCAGAAAACGTCTCTATCCTCTCCATCTCTTCCAAAAAGGAGAGAGAGAACATTTACCTTTTCTTAGCACTGAGTATCTCCTCATATGTATTTCTGAGTGACCTGAGAACCAATAAAGCTGTAGGAAAGAAAAGATATTCCTCTCTACACGTTACATGTGAGACACTCTGAAACAGCTCTCAGGATTGTCCCACAGACCAAGCCCAGAATGGCAGTGTGGACCACCACTGTCTGGCTGTTTAAAATTATTGCGCCTGCAGGTTCTGGTGCTGAGTGGGACAAGCTGCTGTGTGTTCCTCAAGGCCCCTGCACGGGGTCTCGGGCGAGGCCAGACCTCTGCTAGCTAGCTGTACCCACTCATGACCGCTGTGGGCCTTGCACCTCCCTGCGAATGATGGTAAGGCGCCCCCAGAGGTGGAGAGGTGGCCCTCGGGCTGGCCGCCATTGCTTTTATTCCGTAGACCCCCCGGGAAAGGAGAGGGCCCACATGGCGACCCAAGCACCGAGAGGGGGGACTTCTGCTTGGCACGGGGGTTATAAGGGACACCCGAAGGGGCGGGGTGATACAGAACAGCCAATAGGAAGAGAGGGAGGAAAGGGCGGGTGTTACAAACCAACCAATGGGGAGAGAGGGGCAGGCATAGGGATTTGGTTACAGCTTGCAGGGCACATGAATATGCATAAGTGGTTCAGGGGTACATGAATATGCATAAGTAGATGGGCAAAGCTTTCTCCAGTAAACCAAGAAGGGGTTTTTCTTTGACCAAATCATGGTCTAATATCTTTTTTGACCTCCCCTTCCCAGCTCACCGCAACATCTGGCTCTTGGGATATTCCTGCTTCTGCACCCGTTTGAGCCTCATTGTGCACAATCCAGCACAACTGTACACATTTCATGGTTAATGTACTCAAAATAATCATTACTCAGACTGATGACTAGGTCTTCCCTTACAGCCATCTGGATGGTTTATTTTAGAAAGTGATTTGGAAGAACAGTGCTTTATTCATAATTATTCCAAGGGCTCCATTAGAACACAGGGGCTGTCGGGATGCAGCTCCTGCCTGTGTCTTGCCTTTCTCTCACAGCCCTCCAGCTTCACATTCCCCTCAGTAGTTCCCACAGTTTTTGAAGGAGGAAGATCACATTTATCATTAACCACGACACCCTCTTATCATCAAACTTTGAACTGCAACACGGTGCAGGGCCCAGAGATGACTCGCCATAAACTCACTGACCCAGAGCCACCACACACCTCCAGCACACCTCACCTTGCACCAGGCTGCAGTCACGTGACAGAGCTGCACTTTACATAAATGCAAATTAATGTTCAAATTACTCACTCAGGCCTTTGCTGGAATTGCTGCCTTTCTGTGTGTGTCAGTTGCTGCACTGGAGTCGTGATGGGCAGTGGCACACTCAGGATGCCACCAACATGGGTCCCAGAGGCTGATGCCATCCTGCCATGCAAAAAGGGAGAGGCACTTTAAATTTAGGAGGGGTTCTTGTGTATCTCATCCAAGCCTCATGGTACCTAAATTATTTATTGCGCATCTGCTGCATTATTTATTGAGTCCCTTTTGCCCATACATGCAAGGAACATGAGCCAGTGGCTCTGCCACAGATTTCATCCGCCATCCCAGCTCCAACAGTTCCTTCCCATACTCCTCCAGAGGACAGATTACCATGCTGTTTCAAGGTAAATATGTTTTCCCGTGGGTGCAGAGTTCTCCTTGGGTGAAAAGATTCCAATCAACCTCTGGAGAGGCAGGATCTTGCCCAAGAACACGGCAGAATGAGCTGAAATTATCACCAAAGGTTACAGAAAGAGTTTTTGTTATAAATGCGGTTCTGGTCACTGTGAATAAGGAGCCATCTTGCTACCCCCGGGTATTCACATGCCCTGGAGGGCACTGCTGGACTCTCCTGCTGTGGCTTCCTCTTCGAAGAGGCCAAAACAGCCGTGGAGCATTTCCCGCGTTTGAACCGCTGAAGCTTTCGCGGACTGGCGTGAAGCTGTGTCAGGGAAGGTATAGGTGGGGTATCTTCACCCAGAGGGTGGCTGGGCACTGGAACAGGCTCCTCAGGGCAGTGGTCACAGCACCGAGCCTGACAGAGTTCAGCGAGTGCTTGGACAATCCTCCCAGGCACGGGGTGAGATCTTTGGGGTTGTCCTGTGCAGGGCCAGGAGATGGACTCGAGGATCCTTGTGGGTCCCTCCCAGCTCAGGATATTCTGTGATTCCGTGAGTGGCTTTGCTTTCCCACGTCAGGGCAAAGCTTCTGTCTGCTGTTTCCCCCGAGCCGACACTGCCTTTTCAGAGAACATTTCCATCTGTAATTACTGCACAATGGGACAAAGTGAGGGTGCTTTGATCATGTATTCATGATATCTCCCCTGCTTTGAAGATAACTCTGCAGAGTGACAGCAGCTGTTTCAATCCCCAGGTGGTGCCAATAAATGCAGGAACCGGCAGTTTAACACAACGCTATCCGTGGTCTCATATTCCTCCAATACCTAATAATAGAACAAAACTGTGAAATATAGCAATGATCCCACAGCTGCAAACTACCTATTAAACCAAGACAAGACGTGTAAAGGACGGCTGTTAGCACCCTCCAAGCCAGTGAATCGTCAAATGCCCTCCCATCTGCAGAAAGGATTGCAGATTTCATTTATTTCTCTAATACCTGTCAGGGCAGAAAAAAAGGCAGGGTATTTTAAAAGGGTATCAAAAATCATCACTGTCTGGACCAGGATGGAACCTCTTAAATTGTCAGATTTCACAGCAGAGTCTGCATGACACTTCTGCAAGTCTTTCATAATCCTGCCCTGTCAGAAGGTTATAGGGCTGCTTGTGATTTGATCTCTAAAGTAATTGCTAGTTGGGAGAAATAAGCAAGACCATTCATTATATTTCACAAAGAACAAAACAAAACACAGAAATAACAAGACAGAGGATAGATTTGGCTTGTTGAAACAGATGGATATTCCCCCAACTACATTTCAAGGGCAGGAAGATGCACCAGTCTCTTTCCCACTGTGGATTTTTAATAAAAGACGCAGAAGCAAACAAGGAGGGTTGATACCATGAGGCTGCAAAGGCAGTTGCAGTCTCAAGAGGGGCAATTTTTCCTACAGTTCGTGCTGTGTGGTCTCCAGGGATGTATTCTTTGCTGGCATTAATTGGCATGGAAAATCAATACAGCCATGTGGATAAGCTGCAGTTGTTGCCTGGATCTTTCTTTCCTTCCCCTCCACTCGCAGAGAGTTGCTGGATATTGACAAATTGCTCCTCGGGATGATATGTGCTAACTCCACAGTTCCTCGAGTAAATTCATTTCTCTCTAATCCCCTCTGCTGCAGAGGCTTATGAAGGCAGTTGTGATTCCTGGATCTCTGCCTTTGGCTACACCTGTGATTAATGGCATTCCCCAAGTCTTGCAGATTTGGGATTTTGAGAATATGGTGGGAGAAAATTTGAATTTGTCGGGCCCCAGGAGTCCAAAGTGTTTTGAGTGTCAAATCTTCCCTGTGTGGCATTAGATTATTCCCATTTACACATTATTTTATCCAGACTTCGCATTTCAAATAGCAATTCTTGAGGGGTCCCTTGAATCAATTTTTTGTTAAATATAAATATTTTTTTGCCGCTCTTTCCCTTGAGACTCCATCCATTTTTGGCTGTACTCTCCTGCATATTCTTCTCTTATTTGAACTCTTCTTTTTTATTTCCACTCAACTTTTCACTGTTTTGTTGTTGGTTTTTGCATTTCTCTGGTGCTAGTGTGGCATCCCAGAGATGACAGGATGGATGCCACGCAGTCCCAACAGAGCTGTCCCCTCTTGCTGAACCTCTGGGACTGAGTACCGTTCCTTGTTCTTTACTGGAGATCTATTAAGGGCTGAAATAACAATCAATCAATCAATCCATCAATCCAAACTGAGACCATGCTGTATGTGGTTAAGGGGGAGTTAAGCTGGCTGCTGGTTTTCCCTCTCAGTGGCTTCATCTCCAGACCAGTGTCAAAGAGATTTGCTTGACAGCAGCCAAGAGATAGGAACCTAGAGTTCAGATAAATGATATAAACAGGGAAACAATAAAATAATTACATGGATTGCACTGACACGGGAATGAGAGCAGTAACAGGGGTGTAGCCAGAATGGTGCAACTCCCCAAGCAAGAGTTTGTAAGTGTCCTGAGGAAGGGACTTTCTATTCAAAACCTTCTGTTTTCCCAGAATTATCATCTGGTCTAGCAAAAGGCTCTGCCTTTCCCTGAGGATTTGGTGTCAGTCATAGATGACATTTGATGCCAGGCTAAGTGTTAGTCCTCAGCTCTCCCTGGGTGAAGAGGTGGCCCTGTTGGTGTCCCCACAGAAACGGGCAAGAGGAGGAACACGTAAGGCTGAGGGAATTGGGATTGTTCAGAGGGAAGGCTCTGGGATGGCCTTTTTGTGGCCTTTGATCATCTGAAGGGGCTACAAGAAATCTAGAGAGAGGCTGTTTACAAGGGCTTGTGGTGCTAGGACAAGGAGGAATGGCTTCAAACTGAAAGAGAGCAGGTTTAGATTGGATATTATTAAGAAATTCTTCCCTGTGAGGGTGGGGAGGCCCTGGCACAGGTTGCCCAGAGAAGCTGTGGCTGCCTCATCCCTGGAAATGTTCAAGGCCAGTTTGGATGGGGCTTAGGGCAACCTGGGATAGTGGAAACTGTCCCTGCCCATGGCAGGGGGTGGGAACGAGATATCTTTAAGGGCCCTTCCAACCCAAACTACTCTGATTCTGTGTCCAGGCTTGACTCTTTGACACTGCAAAACAAGGACAAAATGAATCCAACTTTGTGATGCTTTTCAAAAAGAAATTGCTCATATCTCTGAGGATTTAAATTATTCTGTCAGACATTGCTGCTGGCATGAACTGTTGGCATGGAGACTGATGCGAAATTTAATACAACATAAATAAAATATTAATGACTTAGGAGAAACCAGTAGTGATTTAAAGAGATACTGAGCTGCCAGCCAAGCTATGGTTTGGAGTTCATCATATGAGCAACAGGGAAAACAGTGATTAAAGCTATAAAGGGCAGTGAGGAATAGCCTCATTCTGCCAAAGTCTTCTGACCATCAAAAGCACACAGAAAGGTCTGATTTGGCAGAGGGATGAAATGAAGAACTTCCTAAAAATGTGGGGTTTTTTTTCTTTTTCCCTAACAGAAATTAATGGAAGGTCTCTGCGTCAGGAGCAACAGGGCCAGGCCAGCAGGCTGTGGGACATGGCTGAGAGTGCACCAGATGCATCACAGCACTCACCGAGGGCAGAATAACTCTTGCCTCAGTCTTGGGTTGCCTTTGCAAGAAGACAAACACCCAGAGGAGAGGAGAAAAGATATTGCTGGAGTGGGGTGCCCCGGAAGCATTGCTGATTATATTAGCATGGGTACAGTCTGAGAGATTAAGGCTAAAATCCCTGTTTCGATAATAAAATTGTTCCGGTAGGTTCAGCTGATTCAGATACCAACCCAGATGTGCAAAGGTCGAGTTAGAGCATTTACTGAAGGCAGCATGAAAAATGTATCCCATTCTCCAATACCCTGAGCAATCACCTTTCTCAGTACAGTTGTTGGGTTTAGTGCTTCATTGCCAGTTTGAGAACTCTTTTTCTTCTGCAAAGCTATTTCATTGAAAAGTTCCCAACAATCCCTAATTCTGAATACTCACACGAGGTTATGTTTGTAGTCACACACTTCCGAAACATGCAAAGTTAATGAGCGCTGAGTATAACCTAGAGCATGATGGAAAAACACTAAATGAAATCAGATATTTATAGGAGCTTTTCACAGGCTCAGATAATTGAAAAGTTGTCGGTAAACTGTCAAAGAGAGTCAGCAGAGAGGCAGGAATGATTAGAACAGGTCCTGAGCTGGTGCAACTAACACAGAGCTCGGAGCCAAACCAACTTTATTAAAATAGCTGGTCTTGGTGGACATGAAAGCAGAATTTCATCCCAAAACAGCATATTTATTATTTATTTATGTCTAAATGAATGGGAATTAAGTCCTCTCTGCTCACATCTCTTTTCTCTTTGCAAAGCTCTGTTATCCACATCCCTCAGCCCAGATCCTCTTACTGGTTTTATGTAAACAATATTAAAAAATAAATAATTTTTCTGAAGCCTGATAATTTTCCATTTACATAAATCATAAAAATTTCTCTTATGTGCATTGGAAGAGAAAGGCTGAGTGGTTTGGGAGTAATGTAAGCGTATCTGGACTAAATATCTGAGAGAGAGCTGGAGATGAAAGACTCCCAGATACCATGTATTAGTCATAATTTAAAAGCCCTGTCTCCAGGAGATAAAATTGTCCCAACTAACTGCTATAAATGCTGACTTTCTAATACAGAACTTACAGCACTTCTTATTGAATGCTCTGTGCATCACAGAGCATCATCACAAAGAGCCACAGGAGGAGGACATTATGTTGGGTGACAATGGAGACCAGAGCATAATCACTGGGGATTTGTGCTCTATCATTAACTTACTATTCAAAATGAACCAGAGAAAACAAGAGACACACATCCTCCAGAGCCACAGGGCAACGAATTCAAGGGCCCTTTTCTGTTTGCAGGTGCAGATCAATCAACTGGGCATTTGTGCATGTGCAAAAATTGTCTCGGTGCCTCTTGCACAAATGGGTATAATTGTATCTGAAATATTTTAAGCATAATCTCATTGTAGGAAGCTTACACAGGCACAGGGATTACTGGGAATAGTCACTGAGACAATATGCACAAAATCAGTTCACATCTCCATCAATTATTCAGTGAATGAGAGCTGATGTTCGGGCTGGTCTGTGGCTGTATCAGTTTATTGCACACTATCTAGAAAGCTGCATGAGGTGCTTATTGACTCATGGGGATGTGGGGAAATGCAGGAGAATGGTGTGGAAGTGCTCATTAAAGTGTTTAGCACATGCACCTATTGTGCTTGTTTTCCTTCTATTGTCTCTTGGGCAAGCCAGGAGGCTGGGCCGTCTCCCAGAGAGGATGTCTGAAGTCAACATCAAAAATATTTTCCTGGGAAGTGGATACTGATTTATAAACAAAAGTACTCCAGAGCAGAGGCCGAGTGTCCTCATGGCCCGGTTAATGTCACCTCCGCACCTTCCACGGTCCCTCTGGATCCGTCCCGCAGAGGATAAACCTCCAGTGTTACCTGCGGGGGAGGGGCGTCTGCGAAGGGCTGTGCCCTGCACCAGTGCTGCTGAATACTCAGCACACACTCAGTACGGGTTCCTCTGCACCTCCTCCACAGAACTGCCCTCCGTGGGCTCTGTACTCTAGACTGAAACCGTCTTTATTCAGCAATAAAGACCACCCTGCAATTCTCACATCGTTGTAGAAGAAAAAGACAATGAAAACCAGGATGCCATATCCAGAGCACCAGTCACTTTAAACAAACAAACAAACTCCAAAACCAACCAAACAAACCACACCTTTCAATTGAAAAAAAAAGAAATATTTCTTTCTGTCGGTACCCATGACTCCTATAGCCTGACAATGCTTCCAAAAAAGGGTCCTTGTCTCCTGGTGTCCTACATTCTCCTCTCGCCTACATCCCTACCATCCCCCTTCTCCCCATGCCCCTTGCCTGCCCACACTTTAGAGCAGTTCCTGACACTGAGAGCTCCTAACTACCCACCCGCAGTTGGGATCTTGAGATGTTAATCCCATTCAGATCAGTCCTTTTGGTGGTGTTATCATGCTACATTTTCATTACTGTAACTTCAGATGTTACTTTAGTCCCAGTAAGTGCTAACAAAATCTTTGGTGAAAGTACTCGCAATTAGGCAAATAATTATAAACACATTTATAGTAATTCGCCTAGGAAGCCGATCATGAGCCTGCTCAGGAAAAGCTCATTTCCAGGCAAATAGGTTTCAACATTAGTTTCTTCCCGCTGCGGAAGGTGAGGGTGATTAGAGATGGATACCTGGGAGGAATGATCCCAGCTGTGTCCCAGCCTGAACTCCGTGTCTTCCAACCTCAGTGAAGGTTGTGAACAGCCAGCAGAGAGGGCAGCACCTCCACTGCTGACCCTGGGAACTCGTACAGCCCCGGCATGTATTTTTCTGGAGCAGGGTCTCGCAGGAATGTGTTTTCCTGGCTTCCATCTGCTGTACTGGGCAGAGCATCAACGGTATCCATCAGAGGCACTGCTGATAAAAATCACGTACATGGTAGCAGTAAGGCACAGGGCTAGCACTGGAAGAGAAAACCAGCAAATACTCAGTTTTAAACAGCAACGAGGCCAGAGGACGTGAGACGTGCAACGAGCAGCCTCAGCAGCATTTCCTAGTTTTCTTATTTTTTGAACATCATGCAAAAGCAAGATATTTCAGCAACCCTAAGCTGCCTGCTGAGCAAACCTCAGAGATCCAGGAAACCCACAGGAGTCAGCTGCCACCTACTTCCCCAACAGCAGAGGTGCTGCTCTCTTCAGGCGTTCACCATTACGCTGTTTTTAAAAGATGACTAAAACGCCTTAAAAGCATCTGTGTTGTGCCAGATTTCTCCAGAGGAGACTTGCCTGGAGGCTTTTAAGAAGTTGTATGCATGCCCTCCTTCCGCCCCAGCCCTCGGGCTGTTTGCTGTTACCTGGAGATGCAGACACTGCACACCTTCTCCCTCCCACCCCCTCCATCCTAGCTCAGCTCACAGGGGTTGGTCACTGATTGTACCAATGAAGGCTGTTAAAATAAACCAGCTGATTTTGTGCAGAAACAGTACCCTTTATGCAATTTTTGTCAACTTTGGCTGTGACAGTGGTAATTATCGGCTGAGGAGTTGGGAGCATGAAGTGGAGATGTTTTCTGCAGCTGCTGCAGCAAGATCACAGCCGACCTCCTGGTGCCCTTTGAATGCTTCTCTCATTGAACATTCAAAAGCTGAAGGGCTCAGACACATTCTTTGCCCCTCATTTCATCACAGCTGACCCAATAACACACAAAGGGAGCTGATTTGCCTTTGGAATGCCAGGTTTTGCAACCATGGCAATACGTAAATGTGTTTCCCTTCCCCCTTCTCGGGGAAACTAGCTGAAGTACAAAAGCCCAAGAAGAACAGAAAAGTTTGCCTGCTTAGTGAATCCGGAGTGAGCAGGGAGTGTCAGCCGGGAGGGACTCGCCAGGAGTGTCCAAAGTGCCCAATACAAATCTTGTGCAAGGGATTGGCAGCTTGCAAGATCCATACATGTTAATCTGCTTAGCTGAATTTGCTATAAGCTTGGCCCAGCGCTTAAGGTTTGCTATAAGCTACCAAACAACCCTGTCTGACTAGTTTTAGTCATTCCAGCACAACTTTTTGAGTCAGAAGAATTTAGTGTTTCTATGGCAGAAAACGGTAAATTCCACTAGGACAAAGCTTATATGAAAGGAAATCAGAGCCTGAGAGGAACCTCAATGTAATTTTCACCTTGTGCGCTCTCCGAGTTTCATGGGTTTGTTTTCTTCAATGCGAGAATACTGATACTTCAATAGATATAAGCTTTAGCATGGCAGAACAAAATATTCACACCTTTAGTGAAACATGCTCATGTAGCCTGTGGCTCACTTTGGATGTTCATCTCACTGGTGATTCCTGCCCTAATCTTGTCACACGCCATTTCTCTGGGTGATTGCAGCCTATTTTCCAAAGGAAATGAAAACGTCTCCTTGAGATGTGCAACAAAATCCCTGCAGCTAAATAGGAAAAAACTTTCACGGCTGCTTTGTGGCTGCTCTCCAGCCTTTCCTTTAGCTGGGCTGGTTGCACTGCGATCAAGAGCTGCTCTTTGCTGAAGCTGCTCCTGCTTTGCAGTGTCCCACCCTCCCACATCCAGCCTCTCCGTACTGTGTATTTATTTTTCTGCTGCGGATGCAGGCGGCAGACGTGCGGATACCGGGAAGGCAGAGCAGATGCTGGGCTTCATCCCCCAGCCCACTGAGCGAACGAGCAGCTTGGCTTCCGTCCCGTCCCACCCCGCCCGCCGATGCTGAACCCGGCCCTTGTGACAGGGAAAGGTAAAGCCGACGGCTCTTCTCGTGCTGCTTTAGTCGTCACGGCAGAAAGCATTTCCGTCTCCCTGTACCTACCGGGAATAGCTGCAGAAACACGCTGGCAGCATCCTGTTGTTCTGAACGAGAGCTGCCCCACAGCTGCTTTCCCATGTTAGCTCACCCCTTTGCTATCCGCGGTGTCCGTCTGTCCTGGCTGGCTGGGAGGAGCAGGACACACAGCAGGGCCCTGGGCACGGGGCTCGGTCACACTCACCTCTGCTCCTCTCTGGCTGTCGGGCACATCCCTGGCTGACAAAACATCCTGTGTTACAGGAGCTTTTGTAGGAGGTTTGGAGAGGATTCCCGGCTGTTGTGCGGGTGAATGTAGGAATCGTGCTCTCCCATCTCCCCCACTGACAGTAACCTACCCTCCTGTAGCAGCCCCTTCCTCACCCCAAACTTCCCAAACCCCCAAACAAACTCAATTTAATAATGAGGTGTTTAAATGCACTAACACACTCTTACATGCAGAAGCGGCTGTTGCTAATAGAAACAGATGCTCCATTTCTGTAGAGGCGGTTTACTCAGGAATTGATGCCAACACGGGGCCTCATCCTGCACGGTGCTGTTGCTCAAGGGGAGCAGGGAACCACGTAGGAGGTGCTGAGCATCTTTCCATAAACACCTCCTTGAAAACAGGCAGTGTGTAGTTGTTTGGAAAGCAGATTTTGATTTCTCTACAGTGTGAAATAGTTACAGGAAGAAGGAAAACATTCCCCCATCAACAGGACATCTGAGCAAATGCTCTGAAAGCAGTCACTAGTTTAGAGCACATAAGCAATGCCACATCTCTGACCTCACATTTGATATTGTGGTGATTCTTTGCTACCGTTGGCCATTAGCTTCAACACCAAAGACCAGAAACCCCATGGGAGTTAAATACTATTAAGGGATTTATCTAAGAATTTATCAAATGGCGTGTGGGCCACAGAGCTCAGGGCTGTGTCTGTGTCTATACCCACCCGGGAATCTCAAGGCATCCCTGAGGGCTCTTCTTCAGCAGTGGAAAATGATGGAAACGTGCTCAGTTGTGACATGGATGCGTGCATGGGATTCCCTGGGCGTGAAGGTCCATAGGGGTTCAGGAATGAGAATGAGCAGGTGGAAGTTGGAAGGCATGAAATATCCTGCCATTTTGGGGTTGTGGGTCCTTGAAATCTGCACCTGGCTACAGGATCTCCAGACTCCCTGAGCATCCCAAGCCCTGCACGCTCTCAGGACACCTTGTGCCCAGCTCCAGGGAGGAGGCAACTGACCAGGCTGCAGCCTGTGCCCACTGCACAATCCCATGCCCATCCCATTAACTGGAATATCCCCCTCTGGCTTATCTCAGCTGTCCAGAGGCGGCCGAGGTTGAGCCTGAATTTCCCATTTCCCTCCTTGCCTGTCTCTCCCAGCCAGCAGCAGGCACAGGAGCCTAAGACACCTTCAGAAAAGCACACAAGACATGGAGCCCTTGATGAGGAGATGTTGCTCTCACTGCTCACCAGTACAACACCTGCTTCTTTCCCTCCCATCATGGTCTAAGGGACAGACATCCAGGTAAGCTCTTAACAGCTGTTCTCAATTCCTATTTCGTTTTGAAGGCTGCTATTCCTACTTACAAGCACTTGGATGGTGAAAAGCCCTCCTAACTTTCCAGTAACACCAGATCAATTAAAAAAAATTTCTCTGCCTACAGACCTTGCACTCTCTGCATATGGTCTACTCTTGATGACAGTCAAAGGATTATTGGCCAATATCAAATCTGAAATGACAATATCAGCATTTGATCTGGTTTCAATGGTAGATTCTCCTCTGATTTCTATAGGTGTAGCATTAAGCAATAAAACCCCTCCTGATTTTAGGGAGTCGCCTTTTTTTTTTTTGTCTACAGAGATGGTGTGAAACTCTATTACGTTTTCCTCCTTCTGCCCTCAGATCTGCCTCATGCCTCCCATAAAAGAACAGCTCTTTATTCCGCTGGGAAATAAACAGAGAGCATAAACCATGGCTAAGTGCAGGCTTGCCTCTCCTGTAGCCACAGGAGAGGACTCAAGGTCCCTACAGGACAAGCAGCCACCACAGAAGCTCATCTGCTCAGTGAAGGAAGCCTCTGAGGAACGTGGGTTTGGGGTTGGAGCACTCCCCTGACACCCCCTGCACACACAGATGTTTTATGGACATGTTTTATGGAGGTGCCAGGGATTTCTACCCCACTCCCAGAGGAAAGCTGTGCTTACCTGGTATCTGCTGCCAGTTAACCACAGCAGGACAAGAGCAGCACGTGCTGCAGCTGGCCCTGGGCTCTGTGTGTGTGCTCAGGACGGAGATGATATTGGCCAGGCAGGAGTCTCCAAGCCTTTCCTGCATCTGGCTACCTCCTATGTGGGCTGGCAAGAGATCCAGGAGAAGATCTGACCTGTAAAGTCTCCACCTGCAGTCCCTCTGGGCGAGGGGATGGGCAGGCACAGGGGGCCATGCGATGTCTGAGCAGAACCAGAGCTGGAGGAGACCTCCAGGGTCCTCTCATCCACGTCCACCTCAGAGAGCAATGACCACACCAACATCACACCTCGCAAATGCTTCCCCAGCCTGCCCTTAGAGACCCCAGGGACAATGTCTCCAGACCCACGTCCCCAGCTTCATATCTGTGCTGTCACCCCCACCAGTCACTCAGCCGTCTTTTGCCACCCTCCCTCCCAATCAATCACATTTTGTCTGTCTTCTTTGGTTTTGTTCTGCTTCTTTTTCTGTTCCCTCCCTGCCTGTTCTTTCTCTAATTTCTGACATTGATTTCAACACCTTTTGTTCCTCCTCATCCTTGTCTTCCTTTCCCGGATCCTCTTCGTGCCTGTCTCAAGCACAGCCCTGGCTGTGCAAAGTAATCAGCTCTGAAAACCTTTCCAAACTCTATTTTCCTTCTTGGAAAGAATCTCAAAGCTAAATAATAGATGTTTATTTTAATTAATGATAGACCACAGCCTGGTATTAAAATCACCTTCTGCTGACAGAATGCACTTAACCAACTCCTGATTTGCTCAGTCAGTGGGGCTGCTGGATTCTTTCATTAATTCCAGCCGAGAAAAGTGTCCCACAGCAGACTTGGCTCTGCACATAAACAGCACTGTAATTACGGAGCACATCTGTAGTTAAGGTTAAGGCAGTCTGCTTCTGCAACCTGTGATTTTCCAGGGTTCTAACCTGGCAGTGACGGGACCTGCTGAACCAAAACTTCTGCACTTTGCTCCTCAGTCAGTGTCTCATTGCAGCAGCGCTCCAGAGAAGCAGGAATGCACTTTTAAGCTATATAAATTGATAATTGAGAACCCTTCCCACCTTTCACATTAGTCTTCCCATTAGATAACTGCAGTGAATCAGGGAGCTCAAGCCCTCAGTCCTGTGAGTCCTGTGCAGTCACATCCCTGGGACTGAAAGACATCCTTCCCTAATGTCTGGGTAGACAGAATGTCTGTGTCAGGGTCTGTCTCAGACTTCTTCCATGGACAAAAATCAATTATGACTCAACTGAAGTTTCTCTGACTCTCCAGGGCAGGACAACTCACTTGTTTAACCTTTGCAAGCATCTTCTCTTAGTTCTAGTACTTCACAGGATTGTAGAATCACAGAGAGGTTTGGGTTGGAAAGAACCTGAAAGATCATCTCATTCTAACCTCCCTGCCAAGGGCAGGGACACCTTCCACTATCCCAGGTTGCTCCAAGCCTTGTCCAGCCTGGCCTTGGACACTTCCAGGGATGGGGCAGCCACAGCTTCTGTGGGCAACCTGTGCCAGGGCCTCATCATCTTCACAAGCAAGAATTTCTTCCTAATACCTAATCTAGACCTATTCCCTTTCTGTTTGAAGCCACTCCTCATTGTCTTATCACTACATACCCTTAGAAATTCCTTGGTTCCCCTATGAAGTTTTTAGATTGTTTGGAAGGGGATTTTTTGAGGTAAATATGTAAATAATATTTTACACTCAGAATTGAGTTAATGGCTGCAAATATCAGCACCTCTGCCTGGAGAAACACACCAGTGTAAGTTCCCAGTGGTGGGTGGGTATCTGGAGCGCTTCACTTTTGCCATCCCCATGTCACGTTCCCACTGTTGACCTTTGTCGTGCCACATGTATCTCCACATCCTCCAAGCAGTGGGTAGGCTTCTAGGGGAGGTGCTGAGCAATTGTTGCTGCCAGTTCCTGATGTTCCTCAGGAAATCTCCATCCAGCCCTCCGTGCTTGTCTCTGCGGGGATGGGGAAACAGGATTCATTGACTGAGTCTGATCCAAGAGGAGACACAGCCCTGAGCTGGGAAAAGCAGACAGACTTGCTTCACTGCAAGGCACCACGTGCTGCAGCTGCCAAAATCCCCAAGGGAAGATGACCCCCGGAGATTTATCTTCCAGCCTGGCAGAGCCCGGACCTGGGGAGGTGCTGTGTGAGCTCTGTTGATGGGGCCAACCCAGCCGGGCAGCGGGGGCTGGGCTGTTCCTTGCAGCCATGACTGAGATGAGCCCAGGAAACGAGCCGGGTTGTGTCACTGAACCTGCCCGTGCTACCCCAGGTGTCATCCTGGCTGAAACACCTCCAGTGACACCCCTCGAAACAGTTTTTCCAGACAGTGATTGCAATACACCCCCTCGTAAAGCAGGCGATGCTGCTTTTGGCAGGACTGCTGCAAGCTCACATCACGCTCCAGCAAACCTGCTCACAGGCAGAAAAGTTTCTAACCTGTCTGCTAAAGTGTTGAAGACAGACTTAAACAAATACCCGTTTGTTTCCCCCGAAGTTTGTTTAAATTACACACTTGTTACATCCTGGCTTTATGTTAATATTTCTCATTTTTTTAAGACAAAAAGCCTGGACCTGAGACATCAGCCCACCTTCTGCTGGCCGACACATCCCTAATAAAGCTACAGAAGAACAACAAGGGTCTATAATAGAAAAATTGTTTTAAAATATATGCAGGTTTTTTAGAATGAGCTGTTCTCAAAATGAAGTGCCAAATTTCTGTTAAAAATTAAACCTTTGAACCAAACACCAGTCAGGTCCCAGCCACTTGCTGGGGAAACCATCGCTCTCAAGCATCAACAGAGAAAAGTTTGCAGCCGATCTGCCACACGCCCCCAGGGATGGAGGAGGATTTCCAAGGCTGTGTTTGCAGCTTGCCTTTTCCCCAGCCAGGCACCAGGTAACACCTGGGAGCCAGAAGCTGTCAAAGCTGAAACCTCTGCTGCTGACAAGCTGCTCAGAAAAGGTCAGTTCCTTATTAATGAAGGCATAGCCAGCACCAGCACCGAGAGAACACAAATGACAGACAGTGCTGGGAAACAGCGGCCACCGTGCTGCATGTGCCACTGGATCTGTCAGCAACGGCCCCGATTTTTAATTTGCCCCGTGCCCCAGTGAAGAGAACCAGAATAAATCAGGGAGTCAGGATGAGAAGTCATCTGTCCGTGTTTCTTCTGTTCTACATCAAACCAGAACCATATCTGAGGCTTTCTAGGAAAAGGTTCAGGCAGGGATCACAGTGCCGCTGAGCTTCCACCCTGCCCTGGAAACTGGGACACACAGCCAGGGCTGTGCCTCCCCCTCCCCACACTGGTGTCTCTGATGTCTGATTTCAGTCACTTCTTGCCCATGGCTTGTCAGGAAGAAAGCATCTCCTCATTTCTTGTGAGCCACAGGAAATCCTCTCAGAAGCAAATGCTGTGATGACACATTCCTGAAGACGGCACACATTGTCCCACGGGGACAGTGCCACGTGTCACCTTGCAGCAGGTACAGCTGTGATGGCTGTCCATGGCTCTGACGGACCTGTGCAGATCTTAGCTGGATCAAGCATCACTCCATGAATTACCTTTCTCCTGATAAACATATCTATATACATACACATAAAATGTGTATAGATATAGAAATACATGGACACATAGATTCACACATTATACAAAAATACAGAGGTATCGTATAAAATAACTGATAGCATTGGACATGAGGATGGGTTACTGAATACCTGGAATAGTCAAAGAAGGCAACTTTTTTTTTCCCTCCAGGAGAAGGGTATTTAACAAAATTACCATTTAAACATTATTTATAGGGTAACCTTGTCACCAAAACCTCTCGCAGTGGAAATAAATTAGGGCTCATCCATCAAGAGCAAATGCTGCTGTTCCAGTCTGCTCTGGTGCAGTTTCAGACCAGACTAGGCAATTTCCCAGGATTTCACCAAGCACCTGGAACTGATCCGATCTCGGCTGCCTTCGGCTATGCTCGGCTGCGTGGTTAATCACCCTTTCTGCACGAGCACTCCGGATGAAGTCAGCACCACATTAAGGTAATCTGGAGCTGCCTGATTCAGATAATCAAAGTCACATCCCCAGGGCTTGCCTCCACTGAGAAACCAATGCGAAACAGCCAGGATGGGAATTACCAGGATGTGAATTATCAGTGCCACAAGCGTTTGCCTTAAGTCCTCCTTCTCCCCCTAAAATTAATATCTCCCAGTTCAGCCTAACCCAGTTCCCACACTGAACTGGGCTCAGTGATCTGAAGGTGATTTCAGAGCGGAGGGAAGGTGTGGTGATGGAAATTAGTGTAAAAAGCTGCAATGTGGCAGAATCAGCTCGGCCTGCTCCTTCGGACATTCCAGATGGGTCTTTGGACATCTTTCCCTTTGGAGGTAGGAGAGTCATCTTCCTTCACTTCCTACCCCCTCTCTTATTTTAAGTAAGGAATCACATTTTACTTTTCCCTCTTTCTCTCTTATGAAGCTGGAAACACAGATCAAGTTTTTCGAGTCCTTCAAAGTTCCAGATTTCTGCCGTATCAGCAACAAACACCCTCTGCTGCTATGAAATGTTATTTTATCATTGTTAAGTGTCATTTGTCATAGAAGAATGACACTTCTGATTTCTTAAAATGTTCCCCATGTGAGAGACCTCGGTTTTCCCCTAATTAGCAAATTCCTTTCTGATATTCAGAAATAAAGGACATATTACACTCTGAAATTTCAGGATTAACTGGAGGTCACATCCGGCATGGCTGTGAACCTCCTGAACCATGGAAGAGGTGAGAAGACCATGGACAGCGTTGAATTATTTTCGTCAGAGAAAGATGATTTTATAGACTTTTATAATAGAACACAAGACCTTGGAAATTATTTCTGTGTGAGACAATGACAGGGAAAAGCAAAGCAGCAAGCCCAAGTGCCCCAGAGCTGATGGCTCGTCCCCGGAGCAGCGTGCGCGGTGTCCTTCAGCTGACAGCAGTTTCATTAGCAGCCAGGTACGCCGCGTTTGCTCCAAGGTGCCCAAAGCACACCAGACTGACAGCCCTTCACTTGCTTCATTGGGCCTGTTAGCGAGAGAAGCAGGGAATCAATTAGCAGACAGGCTAATTAAGTTGTATGCAACAGTGTGGACAAACATCCCAAAGAGACTCTCAGCCCGCTGCGGATGCTGGGCCAGCAACCCATCACCCTGAGGCTGCAGGAGCTTTAAGGGAGCAGTCAGAGACAAACAAGGACAAATTTGGGCAGATTGTGTGAGATGCTGCTCCATTGTGCAGATAGATCCATTAAATCCAATCTAGCCCATAGAGGAGGGATTTGCTGTGAGGCGGCTCTACCCATAGCCAGCTGCCAGGACTCACATTCCCTCTCCACTTCATCTCCAAATTTTCTGTAAAGGTCTTCCCATCCTCACATTTTTTAAGGTTCTTCTCTGGTGTGAAAAACCTATTTGGACTTGGGGGAGAGAGTTTTCTAGTTGAATCCTATCAGTAAAGTGCCTTTTACAGGCAGCAAATTACTGTCCAGCATAAAAATATGAAAACCCAGGAGGAAACAGAAGGTAGGAAATCCAGGAAAATAATCACCCACTTGGCCAGACTGAAAGCAGCAGATTGCTTTGCAAGCTTATCCAGACCACGTGCAAGTATCCAAGATTTTTCCCTTTTAACTGTAAAGTAATCAATACCTACCCACTTGTGAACTTCAGTGAAAATAATGAACTGGCACATATTTATAGCAGAAGTCACGGCACATTAGGTATTCCAAAGGACTTACGTAAGCGTCACTTTCTTTAATACAGCTTTAGAGAAAATGCTTTAAGAAGCTTTATCAGCATAAAACATATTTTGAATTTAATGGAAATTAGTAATTGGCATGGCAAAGTCAAAGCCGTCTGAGCGGGATGACTTAACCCTGTCGGACAGTATTTTTCACTGACTATAATGGTTAATCTGCCAGTTGAGAGAGGGAAATTCTCTTCTATTGTCAAATGCAGTGAAACAAAGGAGGAAATTTCTGCAGCTGATGGGGACTTGTGGAAATAAATGGAATATGGTAAGTTCTATGGAATAAGGTGCATTCTTCAAAATAAATCCAATTAACCCAAAACTGAGGAAACGGAGTCCGAGCAATGTCCCCGTGACTGAACTAAGCACTGGGGTTAGGTCTGGCCTCAGCCTCTGTCTCCTGAGCAGGTGTTTTCATCTGGCCAGGCCCAAGGGTGCTGGTATGAATTTCCCATCGAAGTCCCTTGCTCTGAAATATTTGCACCTTTTTCACACCCATTCAGTGGTTGACTCCAGCATACATTTTAACATGCAAATGGCAGAGCCTAAGGCTTGGATTTCCTTTCAGGAGTTTGTAGCAGAGTCCAGGGCAGCCTTGTCCTGTTGGACTTTCCTGAATTTGTTCAATCAAATGTATTAATTAAACACGCATTACATATGGAGAAGCCTGACAAGGCTTTGTGGAGTTTCATTTATACCCTGAAATTTGTTGATCTTTATCTCTTACCCTGCCACTCTTGCAAAGAACACCCAACCCCACTTACTGCAGTAGATGAATTTAGAAGAAAGCTCCTCTCTCTTGGATCTCAGGATAATTTTGTCATTTGGGGTAGTTAAGGACACCTCAGGCTTGGGATGCGTCCTTCTGCAGCTACAAGCCATCTGCTGGCAATCATTCCTTCACAAATTCCCTTCCCTGCTATCATCAAATATATCCCTATTAACTGGGAAACAATGCTTCCTGCTTAAAAAAAAACCCCAAAATTCTTGCTTAAAACCAACAATACACCTTCAAACTCCCTCCTACCAAGGGCAAGTCAAGTCTCTTATTTATCCTAAATTCAGCCAACGTGTGGGCACTGCTGGGGTGGGCTGACTACAGCCTCCTCCTGGCCAATCCCTCTTGCTCACTCCTGCTCCTCCCTTACACTCAGGCTGCCGTGGTGCTATAAAGGCTTCCTGGAGCTGTTTAAAAAGAGATCACTTCGGATTACAAGACTTTGCCTGAATTCTTCTCTTTTCTGGCACTTATCACTTGCTGAACTTTTGGGTTCTTCATTAGAAGCAGCAACCATACCAAAGCAAGAGTGGTTACCAGGGATTGTCGAGTTCCAAATGAAAGCCCAAATCCCATAGGAGTTAGAACAGTGAAGATTTGTAGCCTACTAAGATCTAAGATCTAATGCAGTCTCCAGTATCCCTATGCCACTAAAATGAATCATTTCCCTTCAACAAAATGAAACTGCCATACCTCCAAGGTTTTCTTGTAGTGCACTCAGCCAACTGTAATTTCTACTTTATATTTATATAATTTGCTTTTGTTATAAAACTCTGAACTCTGAGAAACACACTGTCTACCAGTCACTCTCTTCCAGAACCTCCAGCACTGAACTGGTAATGCAACCTTTCATAGAAATACTCCTTACTCTCCACCATGAACTCCTTGGGGCAAGAAATTATTTTCCCCCCTCTTTTTGTGTGTTGTGCCTGACACAGCAGGGGCCAGATTCACATTAAGCAGCACATAATAGGATCTACAGCATAATGAGTGATAACAAGCAGAGTGGTAAATGATGTCATTTAGTGGATACCCTCCCTGTGGTTCCCTGTTGGCAGTTTTTTTATTGAACAGACTTGTCTTCACAGTTTCTTACTGATCTAAAAGTTTGTCTCTATCATTATGCCTGTCTGGGTCTCTATTTAATGCTTTCCTGCTGCAGCTCCTCTTTTCCTGTCCTTCTTTCTCAGCCTGCTTCAGGGAGTTGGAGACTGTTCCTGTGTATCCTTTTCTTCTTTTCCTTTCTTTTCCTGTTTCACTTCCCAGCTTGGTAAGCAATGGGGACAGGCAAGTGCTTCTGAAGGCCGAAATGGGACTGCTACCACAGAGGAGCAGATTTACCCCTGAAGCAGAGATGATCCTCACAATCACACATTTCAGGAAACGATATTTCACACATGTCACACAAACACACAGCAGGAGCTAATAGAAGGCTGCTTGGCATGTTTCTATAATCATCTTGCCCTCATCCCATCTGCCACCTCTTTGCTTTGATCTGGCTCACCCCGCTCCCAATTTTACAGTACTCGATGCAGAAGAGCAAATTGAATCCAGTCTCTCAGCACAATCTCCAGCATCTGCTGTTCCATCCTGGGATCCCAGCACAGGCTGCTCAGTCCCAGCCTCATCTCTCTTGTTTGTACCACTGCTCCCATTAGACTAAATGAAGAACATATTAATTTGTACCTGAACTTGGAAGTTTCACATGCATTGTTAGAAATAACCAAAATAGCTCTGCTCTGTGTGGAAACACCTTCTAACTATGTCTTCTCACTATTTGCAGGGCAGCAAAGCCAGGAGCCCCAGCTCACCCTGGGAGCTCATCTCTGCAGGTCAGAAGCAAGTGAGAGATGCAGATGAATAAATGGAGGGATGGGAAAGCAAAACAGGGAAAGATGGGCAAAATTCCATGGTTTATACCATGTGTTCCTTTGAGTAACACTAATATGAGTGCGGTTTTCATTATAAACATTTTTTAAAAGCTATTGAAATTTAAACAGAAGTAAATAATCGGAGCAGTGTGTTTACCTCCATCAGTCTTACCTGTTTTTTATAACAGAATTTCTCAATAGTTTGTAAATTTTAAAGAAGGTGCCTTTAAAATCATAACCACGGTGTTTGATTTATCACAGATACTGAGGCCAGGGTGTTTTCTGGCACCACAGCCAGTGCAGGAGGCCAGGGCAGGAGGAGGCAGCGCCGGAGTCAGGCAGTTCCTGATGAAGAGGGTGAAGTCCCAACAGTCCCAAACTGCCCTTTGATACCACCCCCACTCTTTCTTGAGTTTTGTCCATGTGTTTCCCCTTGAGGAATACCTTGTTCTGCAGGGCCTCTGTCTGCACTGGCCATTCATGGATGTCAGCAGGTAGTGGTGCACAGCAGATCTCTAAATGAGACATGATTGTCCTTTTTGTAACAAAATCAACTCAGCGAAATGATGAGCCTGGGTAAACTAATGGAAAACCTATTCTCCACCAGCACAATCCCACTTCTGCTTTCTTTTGGAGGATGGTACCTCAGGCATTCACTTATTTGACATTCATTACTTTTTCTGGAGCCCAGCTGCGTTGGCTCTCGTTTCTTGTCTTCACAGCACAAATCATTTCGATGCCTGCATAGCTCTGAAACAAAGCAGCCATTTCTTCCTGCACTGCTCAGCCTGGTCCTTCTGCTGGAGATAATTCATGTGCCTACTGTTCTCATCCATCCCTGGAAAAGGGGAGGGCTGGGCTATGTTTAATAAAAAGTATCTTATGCTGTTTACTGACCAAGAGTTGTTCGACAGATGCTCCATTCTTAGCCATGCTTAAATTATTCCCTAAGCAAACAATGCAAACTGCACACTTCATCTTACCCAACACAAAAATAAACAGATCACGCAAAATATATGGTTCTGGTGTAAGTTCCCATATAAAGAACGCCGATTTCTTCTTTGCTTAAATATTTTCTGCATAATGTTTGCTCGGTAATTTATTCTTTCACTGGCTACAACAAATTAAATATCAAAACCTGTTTATTTTGTGGATTTTTAAGACTAATAGTGAGTCTCCTATTTCAGCTTAAATAATGTTGTTGATAAGATACCTCTTGATGGATTGTATAAATAAAGCCAGATACAGAGATTAAAAAAAAACAAGAGCTAGGTTTTTCCCCCATTTTTCTTAGTTTACCAAAGAGGCAAGTGAATAAAGAGAGCAGCTCTATTTTCCCTAAAACTTCTCTGGTGTTTGGGTCTTTTGTGGAGGTAAGAAAGGACACTAGCTGCAAGATCACTGCAGATCTGCTTTGCTGCTTTTGGGTCCTTCCCACCACATCCCGCTGTGTCCTGTCTTGGGTGCAGCCAAGAGGCCGGAGGGGCTGGGGTGAGGCTGGAGCTGGGGTATCCCAGGGCACTGGGACCAGCCCCCTCCATCTCCCAATATGGCCCAGGCTCCGAGGGCCCCTGGGAAACCAGACTGGGAGCCACTGAGGCCAGTCCAAACCACAGAGTCCCCTTTCCTTCCAGCCAGGGCCATCCCTTGATCAGCTCCACCCATCCTTGGACAAGCCAACACAGGCAGTCTGGCCCTCAGCCCGGCCTCATGGCTCATTCCTGCAGAGCAGTACAGACACTGCCATAAAGATGGAGAAAAGTCACTTTTCACCCTGACCTTTGAAATACGGAGCTATGTCAGACATACCAGGCACCAGATCTCATCTGGAGTGAAAATGTCCAAGGAAGGATCTGACCCATCACCCATCATGGCCCTTCATCCTGTACCAGCTCACTCTGGGCTCTCCAGGACTGCCACATAGCTTGGAATAAGATCCTGGCTAAAGTCTTCACACGCACTTAGTATAAATATTTCCCACTAATTGAATAATTTGCTCACAAGCTGTAAATGGATTAAGCCTGGCAAAGACCTTTTGTATCTCTAAAGCCACCTTATGTTAATTCACAAACAAATGATACCAATTTATTTCACACGAGAAGGCAGAGGGAGTAAGAATCAATTTAGAAACATCCTGGCACTGCTGGGAGCTTCCTAGCATTTTCACTGCAAAAGCAGATGTCGGGCTGTTCTCCTTGAAGCTAACAACCAAAGCAATGTGTAACACAGGTCTCCAAAGCCCCAGAGCTGCCATCCACCTGCTGCCAGCAGCTCCTGCCAATTGCCATGTGCTTGGAGCCCACCCAGGAGGAATTTTTGTATTAAGACTTTTGTAAGAGAGTCAGGGACAAGCTCCTGCCTTGCCTTCAGTACTGACAGACTTAAAATTGTCAGCAGCAAGGAGTGGAGGGGTTGACAGGGCCTAGTGTGTGTGTAAGCCACGTGCTGCAGCAGGGCTTCACCTGGGGACGTGTCAATACTGGCTTTTTGGATCTGTCTCACCACTCACTTCCCACCAAATACATTTAAAGAGAAGTCAAACAAAAGAATAAAACATCAGGGAACAAATGGGCCTGATTCATGGGGGTGTTTCTCCAGATTTAGGCAATTCCACTCAAAACTCTGCTTCAGAAATGCAGAAAAACTGAACACAGAGACCAGCAGTAGGAGCAGAGCAATTTCTGTGAGTAGTGATGCAGGAGCAGTGACACAGCCCTTGAGGGAAAGGAAGGATGCAGGTGGAAAGAGAAGAAAGGAGATTGCCTCAATTTATCAATTACGAAGGCAATGAACAGATTAACAAAATGGGGAAGGCCTGGGGTAAAGAAATAATGCTCTGGCTGTTGGTGGGCTCTGCTGTTCCTGCTGGGATCAACTGGCAGCCACGGCAGGTCCGGCAGGGCTGCTGGGCTCCCAGCAAGGCACTGGGGTGGGTGCTGGGGAGGGATGGCTGGACAGGAGAAGAGATGCCCTCGAGGAGGGATCAAAAGTGCAGCTCTTCAGAAAACTGGGATATTTCTCCGGTTCTTGGTATATACAAACCACTGGGGTGAGGGTGGACCAGTGACAGACCCTCTTGTTTATGCTTTAAGTCTGAGGATGAAAGGGCATTTTTGGACACTGAAGGGGCAGGAGGGATTCCCAAGAAAGACAGACACAACACAAAACAACTGTTTCTCACATCAAGGAATTATTAGACTCCACAATCTTTTAGTGCCAGTGTTTCCAAAGCAGGTGGAGAAATATGGTCTGATTTCTCTCCGTAGCCAGGGGAGTACTTGTCCTGACTTGGCAGCAGGGATGAGACAGCGGGCACAGAGGTGTTTCTTCTGTTTGCCCAAGGCTCCTTGGCAAATCACATCTCTGCCAAACTTGGAGGGCTGGATGCTGACGCTCCCAGGTACAACCTGCCCAAGTGGCCACTCTCCAAATGAGATGTAGGTCAGAGGAGTGTTAACAGAATCATAGAATGGTTTGGGTAGGAAGGGATCTCAAAGATCATCCCTGCCATGGGCAGGGACACCTTCCACTAGACCAGTTTGATCAGCAATGGTAACAAAGCTGATGGGATCCATGCAAAATGGTTCCTTCCTTTAAATAACTCTTTCACCAAAGGTTATTTCTTATGCAGCAGCAATGCTAAGAGGGAGGGAACATCTCTTGAAGCTTCTTCTCACTAAGATATTCCAGACTCAAGAGAAAAGTTCTGTAACTGAGACAAAGAGGATTTTACTTCAGTTCTTTTTGCATCCATGTAGGTTGCTGAGTCTTTTCTCAGTGAATTACAATAGATCACTCAGCTAGGGACCTCTTTGCAGTGTTCTGGAATTAGTTGCAATAACAAGTGATGGAAATATTCCATTCAGGCAAAGGATTAGGAGAAGATACACACACTTGGCGTGAACATTAGCAGCACATACGAACGAAATTATGATCTCCTCTCCACCCTACCACCAAAGCTGCAGCCAGCAGTGGGTCCAACCAGCTGAAATTAAGGGCTGTTTCATGTTTTATGGGAACTGAAGGAGACACACACTCTGCCCATCATCTGTTGGGGGTCAGACCAGATGCTGAGAAGACCTCAAGGCACATGTAGGGGCTGGGATCCCAGCAGGAGGTACAGCCCTTGCTTGGGAAGGAGCTGGGCAGAGCTGGGCTGCAACCTTCCCTGTCAGAGCACAGCTCTGCTGGGCCTGCCCCAGCCCCACACATAGCTCATGGTCTAAGAAAACAGTGGGATCCTACAGTAATGGGTCTGCTGCACTTCTCTGCTTCTGTGAGGGGAAAGTCGAGCACACTTGCTTGTTCCTGTGAATTGGTCACATCATGAAGCACTGCCACGAATCTGCTCTCCACTGATGGACTGAGCTACGTGACATCAACTCCCAAACACTGCCTGAGGGTTCAGAATTTACCATCAGGGGAAGTGGCATACTCAGGGCTGGTTCACTGGGACTCAGAGCTGGAAAACGCTTTCAAAATGCACTGAATAGAACTATAGATCAGGAGAAGAAATACATCATAACATGACTCTTCAAACATCACTGTCAACGGACCCGGTGCCACAAATACTTTTATGGCCTGTTTGCTTGTGAAAGAGACTATGAAAGGCATGATTCTGTGAATATTGGTATATTTTCTTCTGCAGGATGATAAAGCACAGACCTTTCAATGCAGGCCCCAAGGCAGGAGCAACCCAGATTATCTTGAATACCAAAATGTACAATCATGCATTACCTGCAAAGGCGAAGAGACCACTTGGCATTGAGTAACTACAGCCTCATTATCATTGTGACTTAATTATTATTTTTACTGCAAAGCTTTTCCCACTGTCGGACCCACAGTCATCTCTAAGTAAGAGGTTTATATTCCCCTTCCTGTAAATCAAACTTGGAACAAATAAAACTTTGCAAAATTTTGCTGACCTCTCGCTGTTGCCTTTGCAGTAGCCTGCGCCAGCCAAATCCCCGTGTGTCCTCTCGGACAAACAGTTCAACTCCTTCCACCAAAATTGCACACTGAATTTGCAGACCCCTTGTTTATCACTGTTCCATTAGAGAGTAGAAACAGTGTAAGATTTATGTAAAGAGTGACCCCAAAACATGAGAATCTTGCAACCTCTGCACAGATCATCTCTGAACTTGAAAAAGGGCTCAGCTAGTCGGCTAACAGAAATATTTACCCAGCTCAAGGGAAAATACTCAGCCGCAGATTTTTATCTAACAGTGTCTCTAGTGACAGTTTAACATGGAATTTGTACTCAAAGGGGTAATTTAACTTCAACAAGCTTTTCCTACAAAGAACACTGAAAATTGCACTTTCTCTGGTCGATGGATGCTTTCATTGTTTCTGGTATAATGTTCTCTCAGTGTATAGAAGATTACTCATATTTTGTTACTCATATTATTTACAGACATAGGTCTCAACACATACACAGGTATTGTGTGTACCCCTGAGATGTTGGAAAGAAAAACTGCTGAGATTTCCACCTCTCCGAGAGAGAGGTTTGAACCAGTTCCCAGATGTCACATGACAGTTAAAATAGAACTATACTCATGTTTTTATTCAAATAACTACTCTAAAATTACAAAAGATAAGTACTACCTTTCAGCATGAATAAACTTGAATACATGCTAAAAATAATCCCACATTAACTCCTGAAGTCGCTGCCTTCTGGAAGGTGTAAACGGATAGAGTTTGCTATTAGATGTTTTACATAACCATATGTCAAAAAATTCAATAGAATCAAAATTGCACATCTGAAAGGTGAATCTGCAGCATTTTGAGAGGTCACTTATTTTTTTAAACTGCTACTCAAATCTTTTATCTCAGATGAAGATTTTTGATGCAAATCATTTTTTTACTCCGGTGACATAAAAATTTTAGGAGATGGACAAAGAGGTCTGAAACACAGTCTAGGGATTAGGGTACAGTTCTCTCACCCTCACTTAGAACTGTTTGTGCTTAAGATTGTGAGTAGCCCTGATGAAATCAATGCACTCCACTGCAGAGTAAGGGACAACTCAAAATGAGGAGGGCAAGCAGTGTCTGAGCCACTTCTAATAAATGTCCTCCAGTGGCAAGCTGTGGTTTCAGCTATAAACCAGAGTCCTCCCCTTGTTTTATTTTTGGATATCACAACAGATTTTTTACCTCAGCCAACTGGTAAGAGCAGCACAGGACATCACCTTTTGGCTCTGCTACCGTGGGAGATGCTGAGGCCCCTGCAAGCTCAGAGAGGAGTTATTTTCTATGTCACTTATTTCTTATAAAGTTCTCTCAACACAATGTGTGGCACGAGGTAGAGGGACAGCACAGCAACGCTTCAACAGCTCTTTGGGAGTTTCTTGAGGAAGGGCAGTGCTGGGCTGTGTGCGTTTCTCATAACTCAGAGGACAAGTTTCATCCTTGATTCAGGCATTGCTTTCAGAAAGCACAGCTGCCGAGCTTCACCAGGAGAATGTCTGGAGCTGTGAATAATAAAAGATGTATTAAGCCAGGTACACAGATTACAGCCTTTATTCCTGCAGGATACAGCACAAACAGCTTCTTTCTGTATGCACGGGTGGGCTCTGTAAATCCAAGTCAAGCAATACCATAAGCAGGCAAAACACAATACAAAATGAATTTGTAAGGACTAAGCGAAGAGTTTGAGAACTACTGCAAATGGCAACCTCTGAGCATTTAAAACATGGAAGGTTTTGCCTTACTGGAACAGAATCCTCCAGGACTCATCATTTGGGCTGCAGTGTCAAACACAGCATCTCTAAATACCTTGGCCTTCACTCTGCCACTTCTGTATACATCTTAATTACAAAGACACATCTTTTCAAAAATAATGGTAGATATTATTATAAAACAGTTCTACTTCCCAACAGTATAGTGGTATCCAAATTTCAAGCTGATAAATGTGCAGTGAGACTCCTTAATGTTACTGGAAGTTCCAGTGTCAGGGAGGAAATTACATGCTGGACCAGTTCCCAGAGAGAGTTTGTAAATTCATTCGGGGTCCCTAAACACTGTGCATGTGAGCTGGTTTTCCAATATGTTACTAGGCTCAACAACATTGAATAATTTGGGGAAAAAAAATTCCCTGTAGAAATCACAGGAGTGGGTAGCCTTTCCAACACAGAGTCTTTCCCTGTAGTGTCCAACTCAACATCCATAATTGGTAGGACAGACTGACTTAATTTTTCGTTACTGAGATCCATTCAGCACATAACTTCACAGTTCTCCCTGCTGTAAGTTGGTTCTGCTCTGATGACTTCACCCTCTGGAAGTATAAATGCCTGCCTCATTTGGACATCAAATACCACGCACTGGGGGTGGGAGGGTTTTGAAAGTCCACAGCTTACCCTTCTGTCTTCTGACACGCTTCAGAAATTTTCCCTGCTCCAAGTGGAGCAGAGAAATCCCAGCACAGGCTTTCTTTTACAGCCAGTCCCTGCAGTCATACATTTGTAAATCATTCTCAGCTGCGGATATTTACGATTCAAACATCTCTTCTTTTATCAATAAACATCCTTCAAAGCCGAGCCTTTGCTCTGTAACAAACTTGAATTCAACAAGCAAATTTTAGGCATTTTTTAAAGATCTAAACAATATGAATGCACAGTTAAGAATCTTTATCTTTGCAATCAGTCATTTGCCATCATTTCCCTTCTCTCTACTTTCAAGTTTTAGCAGAACTGCATGATTTTATGCCTTACATAATACAGACTGGATAATTACCAAATGTCCCATATGTTGTAGGTCATTCCCACAGCTGTTGATGCTTAAACTCTTGCCTCCTGTTTCTCCATGAGCAGGCATCCTACCAAGTTTTGATGCACACAATAGATTGGGTAGAGAAAAAGGATTCCTTTCCATTAAAAAAAGGGGAAAAGGAAAAAAAAAAAAAAAAAAAAAAGGAAAGTTTTGAACTACCAGAGCAAAACATTTTAATTAGGCTGATAAATAAATCAGTCCAAAAAAGTATCAAATCTTTCATGAGATGGCAAAATTTATCCAGCTGTGAATTTGAGGAGTAGATGCTGAGGGCAGCCTGGACTCTGGAGCAGAGACAGGAAATGATACAAACAGCTGCAGGAGAAGAGGGGTTATTTTATTTACATGAGACTAGCAGCATGGCCCCTGACACACTGATGCACAAGGAAATTCACCACTGCAGGACCGTTAGTGACTGACACTTTGGATCCCAAGGTGCATAATTCCTGAGGCTCCCGCAGCCTCGTGTTTGGGGGAAGGTAATGAGAGCACTTTGTGAGCAAAGTAGGTCATGGCTCAGCGGGAGAGGCACGTTGTCACGTCAAACCATGAAGATGCACAGCTTCCAAAGGGTTTCTTTTTTCCTGCTGTTGTTTTGTTTAGCCAAGTAAAATCTGTATTTTAAGGCAAACAAGATGGTGGTAACTTATGGGTCACCTCATTGTCTTGCAAGGACTTTGTGAAAGAGGAAAGTGATTGCGCTGCCTCACCAGAAAAGATGGTGATCTGAGTAAGGAAGCTCAATTGTCTGAACAATATTCTGCAAACGAGGGAAAAAAATTGTATCAGAGAACAAAGGATGAGTCACACAGAATTACTCAATAAGAAACAGCAAGTCAACTTTCACAGGATTTGGGTAATGTGGATATCTCCTGAAGTTATGCTTCACTGCAGTCATGATGGAAGCGAGACACACACAGCAAGGAAAATACCCTGTCGTTCCATAAGTGGAAAATTTCAGGTGACAAAAAGCAAAGCAAAGCTCAGTCACACCACATTTCTGATAGCTCATGTAAACTCTGCAAAGTGAGCCCAGAAATCTCCCAAAGAAGTCTGAGGAGCAACGATGTTTTACCCACTATCCCATCAGGAGCAAGAGACTGGTGACAGGAATGATTGAGGCTGGATTTTGACACTTGAGCATACATAGAGTAGGTGTAGAGAAGATTACAGTTATGCACACAGATGGAAGAAGTAGATCACTGGAGAACAGAAGTGTGACAGTATTAAGACAGATAAAGTAATTTATTTTATAGGAAACGATTATACAGTTGAGAATCGTGGGGTGCTTTCTTTTCCATCAGAGTGAAAAGGATAGAATATCTGATTTTATTCCACATGATCCACAAGATGTGTCATGTGCTCCTGATGGAGTCAGAGACATAAAATGGTTTAGAGAGTGGGTGAACATTTGGATTTCTACCTAATTGACAATGTGCAAGTCGGGGAATTGGCCCAGCATCAATGAGTATCTCATTAATTTTGGCATTAAATACTGTCAACACTGAGGGAAGAAAGTCATGTAACAGGTTCAGAATCAAGACGTTGCCCTATATTTGAAGAATCAGCATTGAAATTAATATAATTTTACTAATTCTCTGTCCCAGGCTTTGCCCTGTGGAAGCTGGAACAATTCCTATGTTTAGGAGTGGGGGTTTTTTAACCAAGGTTTCTCAGGGACCATTTAATCTAGTCACCAAACATAAAACCCCCCAAAACTCTGCTGGCAGTCACCCACTGGGAGTTACCTTGATGTCAGCAAGAACTTCCACCCAAATCTGGCAAAATATGGTCTTCTGCTCTGAGTTACAGGATTTTGTATTGCTTTCCAGCAGTGACACCATGCACAAATCAGAAAATATTCTGCATTCAGGTGCTAATGCTTCTGTCTTCTGCACCAGGTTAAGGTGTGCACAAAGCAGGGATGATTTCTGGCAGCAGAATGGTTTGTATTTTTTGTGTTCTGGCATGCTGAGGCCAAGTCCTCTCTCATAGACAACCCAGGAGTTCTACAGAAATTAAAATACGAAATCTGAAATTCTGCTTGAACAGGATGGAAGAAAATGAGTCTTTGAGGAGGAGAAGCAATTTGAGGTAGCTCAAAATTATTTCAGAAGTTAATTGACTTTGAAGTAATTGGCAATGCTATCTAGGCACCAGGTAGGCAATTATTTATTTTATAAAGTAAGAGTTCTAAGGGATGTTGAAATTGGAGGGCAGAATACTTGTATAAAATATATGGTTTTTCCTGCTAGTTTTCCATAATGTTATCTGTACATACAGACAGCACAAAGGCATCAGTGCCTTTCAAAGCTTTTTGTGTATTCTTTTGTGCATGTTAGAGAGGGAGACATTAAGAGTTGAGCAAATCATCAAAAGGAATGTATGTGCCTAAGTTCTCTTTGTTTGAGTAGCCTACATATTTTCTGAGGATCCAAGTCCAGAGACACCAGATGGTTGTTTTTCTCAGATATTTAGGCACCTACACATGCAAATAGGTGCCCAGCAGTATTTTCAAGCATGTCCAAACACTTCATTCTCTAAATAACCATTAAAAATATTGATGTAACATTTTCATCCTACGATTTTTTTTCTAAAATATCAAAGGAAAAAAATGCTTCTGTAGAAATTTGTCACTAACTGAAGAGATGAGCACCCACAGGCTACAGAGTGGGGACCACACAGATCTGGGATATTTCTGCCAAATGCAGCACTAGACAGTGGAAAGCGATGGGAGCAGCTCTAGGAACAACCTGGCACTGGAGGAGCTAAAAACTGCAGGTAAAGAGAGATAAAAACTACAGCCAAATTTAGTTGTGTTGCAACCATGTAGTTAAACGTCTCTGTCCCTCCCTACCTTCCAGGATTCCTCAAAACTGAATGGGGACACAAAAATACGCTCGGGAGGGGTGATTTGAAGAAATTCAGCTGACATTTACCCTACAAAAATTCAGCAAAGAGTCCTGAACCCCAAAAGAAAAGCAGCTCAGAGAGGAGAAGATGAGAAGTATAAACGCTAAACAAAAATACCAAATTTACTTCCCCTTTTCTAGGAATGTGGATCTTGTGTAGCTGAATGTCAGCAGAGCTCTCTGATAACCGAACAACCTGTGCTGGGTTCTGCTGAAGAGGAATAGGGTGTTACTTCTGTTCTTAAGAAGAATATATGTTAAGAAGACTATATGATGTTTTGTCCTAGAGATACTTTTTTTAGATTCCTGACACTTCAGCAAATTAGTTTATAGCGAAATACAAAAGAAGATGGTCTTGGGGAACAATTAGGGAGTTTTAAAATGCAACAAAAAAGTTACAGTGAAAAATCTCTTTGCTATAATTGATGGTTTTGTCTCAAAGGGAAATAACAGAATTTTATGACTTTGATCTTCTAAAGAATGAGGTTCTTAACTTCATTAGTCATTTTGCTTCAGTTTCAGTACGGATGCCACAAGAGAGAAACTCCCAGCCTTTTAAAAGGGGCAATCCTCCTACATTTGTCACAGCTGCCCTACTGAGGTTCCATTCAAGAGATCAGTTAAAGAGATTTTGTGGCAGAAAATCCATTATAATTAATGAGCATTCATAATTAATGGCTGGCCTGGTGTAGCCTTTGAGAATGATCACAGCTTTTCTCTTGATCTTAATGCAACAATTTTACTTTAGGATCACAACCTTTCTCTCTACTTAAAAACTTAGCAATGGGTTAAATGATAGCAGGAGTTAGGTAATTCCACTATTAACCAAAGTTAAAAGCTCTTTAGTTTGCTGTTCTCAGAGACTGTACTAACTGTTCTGATTATAAAGCATGAATTTTAATAACAATGCTGTACTCTACTCCTCACCTGCATAGGTTTAGAACTAATTAAAATACAACAGGAACATATCTCCCTCTATCTAGGCAAGGAACATGAGTGAGTAACATCATCTTCCATCACCTCAAAAGAACCATCTCTTGCTAACGCTGCTTTCCTCTGCAAAGATAAAAATCAGGTGACGTTTTTACTTTACTAGTGGGGAAAATTAGTTGCAAATATTTCTATTTGCTTTATATTTCATGCAGTTTTATGAGCACCGTTACAGGTATGAAAAAGATAATATTGTTTTTGTAACTGATAGTGAAGTTTGAGTTTTTCAAATTTATTTCCGTGAAATTATGACAATGAAATGAAAACCAATTTGCTTGCCCTGTGATAGAGCAGGTGTTCCAGAAGCAATGAGATTTTAGATTATTGAGATAACCCTTGTCACACCTTGATAGATTTTATTTCCAGGTACATTCAATAAGCACAAGTTCCAGACCGTCTTTGCCGAGGGCACCTTTCAGCTTTCCTGGGGGTGGCCAGCGAGCACCAGGACACCACACGCTGGTGGCTGAGCCGTGGCCCTGCTGTGGACCTGTTCTCCAAGGCTTCCCAAAGCACAGGCTGCTCCAGCACGCTGCACTCCCATCCCCTCTGACAGCCGTGGGCAGGCACCTTGCCTTGATCACTGCTAATTACAGGCTCAGGCAATGAGAGCCCAAGGCACGGAGCTGTCAGAGCTGGGAAGAGGACGCAGAGGACACAGAGGACTCACAAGGAGAAGCTGTGCCAGCCACGGGGATGAGTAAGGGTGGATTCCCCTCCTGCAGACACTGACAGCTGGGCTTCCCACTCAGAGATCTCATTTTCCATCCCTCCCTGGCAACTGGGCTTTCTTTTCTTCTGGCTCTCCCCAAAAGTCTGGCCAGTGACCTCCCACAGAAACAAGGAGAGGGTGCTCCAAGGTTTGTGGAGAGACTGAGAAATCTTGGTCACCAGAAAATTCCATCTGATTCAAGGCTGGGTCTGCTCAGACAGGGACAATGCACTGTCACTTCTATAATAAAATGTATCCGAAATATAAGTTGCTGACAATATGCAAATCCTTCTCTGGAATTCAGACTCCGCCACAGAACAAGGAATAAACAGACACAGAAACCTGAGGTACAGGTCTAAGAGCCTTTTGTCTCCCTTTTTGGGTGAATGTCTTCAGTGAACAGCACAAATCTTTCAGATCAGCTCTTCTGTAGGAATGGAAATGACGAATTTACCCTTTCCTTGTACATCTGCAGGTGTTCTTAGAGAGCAGAAAAATAGGGAAGAGGTTGCTTCTCTCAATTAAGGATTTCATAAAAAGAAATTGAAACAAAGTTTTTGTTCTGCCATCCTACAGATAGTTTAGTTCAGTTTGAGACACACACACGAGTTCAGCTGATGAAAACCTCGTCTCTGCTGAGGACAGACCATCCCCTGCTATGGACAGGCCCTGTTTTCAGAGGTGCTCTGATTTACAGAAGGCTTCTATCATAACACCAAAAAGACCCTGGAGTTAAAAACAAGCGATATGATTTCTTGAGTCAGACTGTTCTGAATGACAAATTAGAAATCACAGAACTGTTTTTTCCTTATCAAGCAGCACACAAGCAATTAAACTCCCCAATCCCCTGGCCTGCTGGGGAGCACTGTGTTCAATTTTCCTTTAATTTTTTCACAGTCATAGATGTGAACTATGTCTTAAAGCCATAGCCAGCCACACCGAGGGGCTGGTACTTCAGTGGGATGATGGTTTAACTTTCCAGAGTGTCAATACCTTATTAAGATTTCAGCTTCATCACCCCCAGGGTTCAGCTCCATCTTTCACCCTGGTTTAGATGGTTCTTTAGTCTTTTTTGAAAAAAGAATTTAGCCACATCAGAGCACCTTGCCACCTTTACTGATTAATCCTCTGGATCCCTGCAGGGTAAGGAAGTATTACCAAGTCTGTTTTTCAAACTAAGGAGGAGTTTGAAAACAAAGATATTGCAAAATAGGCATCTTGTTGCACCGAACATGACCAGAGATATCCAGGCTTGGCATGCATGCAGGGAGTCAGGAACGCCCCTGGTCTATAAAAAAACCTTCCATCTGTATGTCTAGGGGATCACCCAGGTTTAATAACTCACCTTATTACTTGGTGTTGACTCCCCTCAGAATTTACAATATCGACCTTAAGAAAAACAGAGCAAAAATCAATAACCAGAGAAGAAAGAGGAACCCATCTCCCCAGCCTGTCACCTGCTGCCTGGCAGACACAGACACAGCTGCCCACCACTGACAGACCCTGCCCAGGGCTCAGAAAGAGAGGAGGAAAAATTTCTGACACCAGACAGGTGAGTTGTACCAGAAAGAAGCTATAGATAAAGACAGATTCTGGTAATAAAAGAACCCTGTGAGGATCTGTGAAGCTTCATGAACAATCCTGGGCTCATCCCAAATACCTGCTGGCAAAATTAATGTAGGGAGAAGGAGGGCAATTTCTACCTGATTTCTACCTGAGAGTTCAACACTTTTTCAAAAGATGATGGGGACCCCCAGCCACTCCTGATCTGAATTCCCTACAATGAAGTTAACATTACAGTCAAATAGGAAGTTTTGCAGCATACCAGTGGAACAGGCAGGAGGAGGGTTATACACACAGGTGGGATGTGTTTTGTGCAGCAGCCTGGAGAAAGACTCCTTTTAATCCTTTTGAGAAGAGGCATGAATAGGAGAGAGATGAAAAGCACAGTTTTCCACAGCCTCCCCAAATCCACTTCTGATCCTCGGAGGATCTATTCAGGATGGGACCGATACTGCCTTTTATTCATACTGCAAATTAGTAAGGGACTGCTAACACCAGAAGCAAACCGTATCCAAAACTGAAACCTTGTAGTGAGTTGTAACCCTTCATCCTTTCTTTTCTTAACTAAAATTCAACCCCCAATAATTGGGGTTAAACACTGGGAATACAGACCCTGTGAACAGCACAGCCTTGTTACTGCACATGCCTGTTCTCGGACATGCCTCCCTGGCCAGGAGAGCCAGGCTGGGCCAGAAATAGCCCCAGGGAGTGTCCTCGTGCTGCAGGGACAGGACTAACGTGGTCCCGAGCCAACATGTGCAGGCAGGCAGCCCTCAGAGCAGCACCCCTATGTCCATCCAAGGACTGAGCTGACACCCCTGACCTGGGCGAAGCTTTTCTCCTGCCCAGAGCTGGGCTGCTGCAGAGCCCAGCACAGCATCCACGGCCCCTTTTGTTCCCAGCTCAGCTGACAAACCAGTGCTGTTTGACTAGAGATCAGTTCAAGTGTAAAGGAGGTACCAAAGACAACCTTTCTCTACAATTAAACCTTTTGCTTTTACTTCCAGAACCCCCTCCTGCTCGTGTTCTACATGTGTGGACGTGTGGAAGCTGCATCCCTGGGAGCGTCACTGAATGCCCACCCACATGCTCCTGGCTGTATAAAACTCTATCAAGCTCTGCTTTGCCTTCTGAACACATCAAGAAGGCGACTGCACAGAGAAAATTTTTGTCAGGACACAGGGAATCCATGCATGACCACGCCCAGCCTTTCACTGTGGGTGAATCTCTTTGCCCTGCGAAACCCCCCAGAAGCTGCCCACCATGCTGGACCAGGAAAGGCAGGGCAGGGAGGCTGGGATGCTCCCACCATTCGGGTAACAGCCAGAGTCTTTTCCCTACATCCACTGGAGCAGTGGCAAAGCTTACAGGGATGGCGGGAGGTGTGTGGTGCTTATTGCACATCCAATGCCTTGATGAATTACAACGCTCCTCCCAGCCTAGAGAAGAACAAAGGATCTGGATGCAGCACTGACCAAATGCACGCAAGCTCCCTTTTAGAGAATCGTAGAATGGCTTGGGTTGGAAGGGACCTTAAGATCATTCATTTGCAGCCCCACTGCCTCAAACTTTTCTGGAAACTTCCTAAATGCTCCTCCTTTAGCTGGTGCAAACATGTCCTGAGAACCCTAATGGTAGAAGTTAGTTTTAAGTAACACACACAAGCTCTTCTGAAACAAAACATTTTCAAGACTTCTCTGCACTTGAGCCAATTTCTTCAGGCATCCTGCCCCATATTTAAGAACCAAGGGCAAGATCCCCACATTAAGTGCCTAGTGCTAAGTTTTATGGCCCTGCACTTGAAAATATGTTCCTAAATATCTGAATCTCAGGCACCTGGAAATAAGTATTTGTCTTTGGAGTGAACAAAAAAGGAAATAATCCCTGTATATTATTTTTATTTTCTTTCCTTTATATGGTTTTAAGCTGCTTTTATGTGGCACTGGAAAGTTACAGCCCGTGATTTGTTGCATTCTGGTCTGGTAATAGAAACATCCCCCTGACTGCTGCTCACTCTGCAGAGCAGGAGGATCGTAAGGCAGATTGTAAATGGTTGCATTACGGAGAAAGATAATGTTTCTTTCCACTTTCATTTCCCTTGGTTGGTATTTATCGTGGTAGGGGTTGCGTAAGCATATGAGAGAGAGATCATGCATTATTTACCAGGCTGGAACTGGGGAAAGGCTCCAGCCTTCACAGCGTGGATGAACACCCAGCGATTCTCACCCACTAATTCGTGCAAAGATTTGTGCTGTGTTTGTGGGAGCCTGGCTGAAGGACTGTGAAAGCAAATAGCATCGTCCTGCCAGCCTGGAGAGCGGCAGGGGCTGGGGCTGAGGGTTGCAGGCTCTGTTCTCCCACTTTTCAGCTCTGGACAGTTTATGTCATTATCTATTTATTTCACACCTTGGCAAGACTGGACCAGAACTGCCACCGAGTCACCACAACCATCAACAAATTCCTTAAGGTCTGCTGGGGCTCCAACACATCTGGACAAAATTTCTTGCTCTTGAATGTAGCTGAGGGCAGGCGAACCCAGAGAAGGGGGTGATGCAGGAGGAGGCAGAAGCCTTTCCAGCCCCAGGCTTGTCCCCATGATGCCACCGGGGCCAGTGATGCTGACCCAGTTTCTAAATGCGACAGGAAGTTGCAACACTCTAAGGTTTATTATCGTTAAACTCCAGCCAGTGTCAGAGGCTCCGTGTTTGTCCTTGCAGTGCTACTGCCAGTGCACATAAAAACTAACAAAATAAGGCACTAAATGCTGGCAGCCTTGGGAAAGAATTTAAAAAATCCCAAAAACCCAGAAACAAACCCAATGAAACTACTAAATGAGGAATAAGTTAATGAGGAAAAATTACAAGGAACTGAAGACTTTAAACATTCTTCCAAATTAAGGAGAACAAAGGGAAAGGATCAGATCTTATTCTTGCAATTAAGGTGTTATTTATGGCAATTTAGCTGTTTTAAGATCAAGCCTGGTTACAGTGCCACAGAAAATACATCTGATTTACTCCCAGGGCTTCTCATCAGTTTCTATATGAGCGCCAGCCAGCCAGCCAAAAAAGCAGGAGGAGTTCTGAACTCCCTCTGTGCACACAAAGCGCCTGTCAAACACCCCAAGGATTTATCCCCGCGCTGGGCAGATGGGCTGTGACCACTGAACTACTGCACCTTCGGGGCAGGAATCTTCCAAGAATGAGAGCAAAAGGGAAAAAATAAAGATTCTGGTTCTGTGTTTACGTGCAACCTGCGTGTGAAGAGGGGTGGGAAGAGGATGCTCAGAGGGGCACTCCGTGTTTGCAGGGAAGGGACGCAGCCCCACAAGGCATTTTCGAGGCACTGAGCAAAGAGCCCCTCTGCCCTGTCCCATCCCACGCACAGAACTGTCCCATCCACCTCCAGGGACACATCCATCGGCGCAGGGGAATGCTCCCCACAGGCTCAAGGAAGGGAGGGAGGTGAAGGATGCCAAGGAGCCCCTGGCAGAGCCCTTTCTTCTGCACCACACTTCTGTGCAGGGAAAAGACACACAATGACCATGACATCCCTATGCATCTTTTGTAGTATTTTCCCCCTATTACAGAGTTGGTAACATTTGCAGAGAACCTATATGTTAAACATTAAGACTGTGCACACTATTTGTAGGATTCAGTCCCAGATGCCTTCTTGTTTTTCCTACATATTAATAAAAACAAGAAAGGAAATAAATAAAAAAGGATGTAAAGCTTGGTCAAACTCAAAAACATTTCATAGAGAAGAGAGCTGAAGATGAGATGAAGCTGGGAGGACGTTCAGCCTTGCCATGCTGCTGCTCACAGACTCCCCTCTTTGAAGGAGACATGAAAGGAGACATTGCAACATGACAGTTGCAAACTCTGTGGCTCTGTTGATTTTTCCAACCCCCGCGGCTGCCTGCCTCGGCGTCCTGTTCTTTGAACCCACACAGAGTAAATAGGTGTCACTCCTGTGGCTCTGCGGGCAGGAGATGTGTTCCCAGAAGGAGCACTGGGGCAGGCAGGAAAAGCCTCCGCTACCATCCTGGAGAGCAGCATGTGGCAGCCAGAGCACTCGGGCTGAAAAAGGGGGGAAAGAGAGAGAGAGAGAGGAACAAAAGTCAAGAAAACCTTCCATAGAGGAAGATCTCCTTGTGAATGAAAGGGTCCCCAGGACTTGTAAGTAAACACACAGGTAATGGTTTTTCTGAGGATGGATGCAGGAGGATTTGAACAGGGATGTGACAGAGATGTGTCAGCTTCTACCACCCCAGCAGAGCCGCTGGAGGACCCAGGGGTTTAACTGGGGCACCTGGAGCTTGGCAGGAGGTGAGGAACACACTGACCAGGGCCTCAGAGGGTGTTGCAGGGATTCGATTTTATTCAAATCTAACTGACCAGAAGATTTCTCTTCTCTTCATTCACCCTCTCTCAGCAGAAACATTTATTATGCTAAGTGAAATGTTTAACCACTGGCACTGTTGGCTGCAACAGCTCATCATAAGCAGCTTTAGCATTTGCCGGGATCAGCACCCTGGGGCCGGAGATGGTGTTTTCCTCTGCCCAGTTACTCCTCTCTTCCCCGCTTCTCTCGCCTCCAGCTCTATCCCCTGCCCCTTTTTCAAGTTGCAATGCGTTAAAATAAAAGTATTAACGGCGCTTATCTGATGGATGGGAGATTGTGAGAGCAAGCTGGCAAGCAGCCAGGAGCTAATAGCAGCATAAAGCAATTTGCTGAAAAAAAAGAATTAACATGCTAATTGTCAGGCTGGAGAGGGTGCTGGGGATCACAGAGAAGTTAAAAAAAAAAAAAAAAAAGAAAGACATTGATTACTCTAGATTTAAACAATAAAGGACTGAGGAAGAAAGGAAGGTTTTGAGGCAATTTTCTTCTTTTTTGTCCCATTCTCTGCTACCCTCCCCCAGCTCAAAACCTCCAGCCAGAGCCTCAGGCACTCACGGGAATTTATCCGAAGATCTCTTCCTTTTTAGCATCGTGTCACTGCCAGCTGCACCACGGGCTGCGGAGCTGGTCGGCAGCACCACGCAGCTGTGCCCTTCCCACGGAGCGAGTGGCGCTGCCGTGGAGCGGCTGTCGAGGGGAAAGTCAGGTCTGACAGACCCTGCACAGTCCCCGCTCGCAGCTCGGCTGAGCCGAGCGCAGGGAGGAGGTTTCCAAACAACTGACCCTCTCCCATTCCCAGGGAGGCTTTTCTGGTGTTTCTTTCTTGAACAAAGGGACATTGCTCTTTTTAAAATTTTTTTTTCAATTTATTTTTCTCAAAGCTATGAATAGAGTGCCTGGAAAGCTCAAGCAGAAAGCTCAGCCTCTTAACACTGGCTCCACAGAGCGCCGTTAACTGGGATTAAGAAAGTCAACTAATGCTTCCCAGCACCAGGATTTCAGCAGCACGGAGCCTCCCGAGGCAGAGAACCGCGACGGCGAATCCAGCAGGCTCTCAAGGCAGCAGCTGCCTCTCCACGCAGACGCCGTTTAACCCCGGATTTATGTGCATCCCACTTCTGAAAAGCGGCTGGAAATCCATCGTGCCTCCCCGTCACGGACAGTGAGTGCTGCCAGCCCAAGCCGTGGCTGCTCTCTGCCTGGTGCCAGCACCGGCGCTGGAAGAGGCTCTTCCTAACCCCATGCAGGTGGAGCGGTGGCACGGGGCTCACCGCGCATTCCCAGAGCTCCCAGCACATTCCCAGAGCTCCCGGCACGTCCCGGCTGACCAGCAGATGAGCCAGCGCATTTCCCCAAACGAGGTGTGCTGGGGGAACAAGGGCCAGGACACGAGGTACCTGTATCATTTTTGATTAATATTTGTGGATAAATGCTGTAAATATGAGCCAAGAAGATTTAAAAGAAAGTCACTGAGCCATGCAAGTGAATGGATTTTAGACAACATGCGGCTGGTTTGTAGCCTTTTACAAGCAGGAACATTGTTTCTTTCCTATGCCAAAGACTGACTGCGTTTGCCCTCCTGCTTTACTTCTGCTGTGGAGGAAATTGAAGCAAGAACATGTATAGTGAATTGCTCAATTCAACCAGTGCCACTGAAGCTCACCTAATCATTCAGACCAACACGCCCTACCTGAGCAGCACTCCGAGACCCGTGAGCTCCTCCGCTCTTTACATGTCGACAGCCAGGGTGTTAAAAGAAGGGGAAATAAATAAGCCAGACCTGGTGACTTACATCATTCTGTTTTTCTTTCTGTTCTTGACTGTGACATTCATTGTGTTCTTCATAAACTGCCAGCTGAAAAATTCTTTTTTTGCTACTCTTCCTTACGACAGATCGCTCAGGGAAGCGAGGAACCCGTGGAGGACACAAGCTGTCTGACACTTCTCATTCCAGCAGGAGCAGGCACCAGAAACCCTGTGCAATGAGGAGTTAGTGCCATGTGCCAGTGCATGGATGTGACCCTCTTTAGAGTGATGGGCAGGAGGAGATTGCTGGAAATTATGCCGTATGCCAATCTGAGTAGCTGTAAATAAAAAGCTCTGTTATGAACTGAAGAGAATGCTTTAGCAAATTTATACAATTTTTGCAAAAAATTGCCCCGTGATTCCAGATTAAGCTGTGTGTGTATGCAAATGTCATCATCCACCCATTCAGTGTCCATACAAGGATAATTGTATTAACAACAATCTCTGATTTGGGCATCTGGTGGAGCTTGTTCCCCCATGTTTATGAAACCAAGCATCAAGTGTAAAAAACCCAGCGTATTTACCTAACAGCTCCACACTGAAATGAGTTTACTTTCCAGACCCATTTCTCCCAACTGCTGCTGGAACTGCATGGTGATGCCGTGGGAGGCCTGCCAGGCAGGAGGAGAAAATGAAAAATGTTTATTTAGGCTTTTGATTGTCATTCTGTTAAGGGTGTTTTTGATGTCTGAATGTGTCATCGATCAAGTTTTAAGTTACTACTTATGTGAAACATTTATTACCTAAGGAATTTGTTTTCAACTTTCATAAGCTACAAAGGAAATTATTTGCCACAGCATGAAACCAAAATAATCAGGATGGGGAGAAGTGGGGAAAGGAAATGAATATATTTAATAGTATGTAAACTAATGAAAGGGGTGAGCAGAGTGCTCCAAGTTTAGTACACAAAGTGGGTAAGTTCTGAAAGCCATAAAGCACAGCTTTATAGGAATAGTTGCTTTACTGCACAGTATCCCCACTCCTTGCTCTTCATCTAAACCTAGCCCAGTTAGAAGCGTGAATTATCAATACAGCAACAGCTTGATTCAACACTGGTCACTGGCAACCCCCACCATTTAAAATTATTAACGATCTGATTTTGTTCTAAAAGCTTCCGCTTAACACTGGTAGCTGACATGCTATTGTGTAGAGGCTGATTTCTTGTAAACTTGCAGTTACAGCACAATTCCAGATGAAGCTGCACGAACCTGAAGAGTGTCCATAATTCCCACAAACAGTGGGCAAAGGGCTTTTTGGGTTTTTTGGGATTTTTTCCTTCTTTTTTTTTTTCTTCTTTTTTTTTTTCTTTTTTTTTTTTTAAACCCAGTGTCTCAACACACAGGAGAATTGCAGCTATCCAGAAACACCCATATCCTATTTTAGCTGCAGTTTTGGGTATTGGATCATCTGAAAGGGGGTTCAAAGTGGAGTCAGACGCTGTACTCCTAACCCCGTTCTTGACCAGCAGAGTACAGCAGAGGAGCTGTGTGTATATAAGTGTACATAACTTATTTCATCCAAATGAGGAGATTTTACAATGCAATTACACACACGTACAGGCTTGCACTTGAGCACACAGACAAAATGTGTATATATGGAAGTCTGTTTGCAAGCTTTTTCTTTTTTAACCTAAAAAATTTGCAGTTGATAACACTTCCATGTCATCGTTTTTGTTACCATGTTTTATTTTGCTCAAATAAGCTAAACTACTACATGACAGATTTCAATATTTTATTCCTTGATATGTGGCCAATATTTCCTCTGAACCAAATTTAACTGGTGTAATTCCAAGTAGTTACTCTAATGTAGAAAGCAACAATAAATGCAAGTGTGTTTCTCTCAGCCCTTTTTGAATAAATCAAGTTTTATCAAATCAGGCATTTCTTATTTCTTTTTAAGTAATGACAGCTTGTTTTCAGCTACCAGCCATAATGAGTTGGGTCTAAGAATTTCTGCTGGCAAAAGCCTCAGAACCTGACAGAGCACATGTTGCGTTGCATTCTTTATTTAAACATACAAGAATAACTCTGGAATAAACCTATTTTTCTCCACAGCCTGGTTGGAGTAATACTACAGGAGAACCTGTCATGCTGAGAGTGATAACTGATTTTCTGGGAAAGCTTTTATGCATGCCCTGTGTCACTCTCATCAATATCCAGGATCATTTCTACTGCAGAAGAAAGTTCTATTTATGATATTCTGAATCACAGAACAATTTGGGTTGGAAGGGACCTTAAAGATTATCCAGTACCAACCCCCCTGCCATGGGCAGGGTCATTTTCCAATGCCGGGTTGCTCCAAGCCCCTTCTAATCTGGCTTTGAGCACTTCCAGGGCCGGGGCACCACCACAATTTTAGCCAATGTATGAAATGTACGTATAGAAAACATTCTGTTTCACCAGGCTCAGAATTCAAGCTGACCAAAAAAATCCACTTTCCAACAACAAGCACACCAGGGAGAGACTGACAGGCATTTCTTCACTTGCTGGAACTGCTCTATTAGATGTACGACACCTGTGGGGTCCCACATAGATTCTCCATTCCTTCCCCTCACCCTCTGCCAGTCACAGCCCTGCCCCTGACACAAACACACCATTCCCTGTGTCTTTTACCAAATCCCACTTTCTCAATGTGCCTTTTGAAAGAGCCTCTGAACACAGCCCTGCAGCAGCCTCCCCCCTCCTGATGGCTTTTCCTCAAGGCAGACTGCAGGTCAATACGCTGCAACACGAAGGATGAGTGAAACACCAGGAATCTGGGACATGAGGCTGTGAGAAGCAGACTAGTCCCCATTCAGAGAAATTCTTAATTATAGGCTTTGCTTTCAAAAGATGAGCAGCTCCCGTAACACTTTGAGGAGCTTCCGTACACTTCACAGCCATGGCTAAGTGCTCCACTCAATCACGAGCTGCGTGTTAAACAAGGTTCTAACTCTCCCTCTGGGCCAGGGAAACAATTCATCACTTCCACCTGGAAGCAGTGAGACGCTTTGAAGCTGATGCCATCCTTGCAATGGATTATATTATTATTATTATTGTTGTTGTTGTTGTTGTTGTTATTGTGATATTTCATTCTGTTGGCTTCAACCTCTTAGCCCATGGATGGTTTTGAATCCAGCTGCCCGAGCTGTTGGCACAGGCAGTGCCCACGGGGAGTTTGCCACAGCACCGGTACTGAGTAACCAAGGAGAAACCACCAGCTCTGCAAGAGCATTCCGTAACTGGGAGCTCACTCATCCCATTGCTCTGCCTGAACACTGGGTTTGTTAACATTTTAGGGACCCAGCAGGACCCATCTTTCTTCTCACATTTCCTGCTGTACGTGGGCTTCCCCATGAGCATTTGTCCTCTTGCACTTCCCTGTCCCCTAACAAAAAATCAGGGGCTGAGGGTTTTCTACACCCCATGCCACATGGCCATCACAACTTCTGCCTGGAAAGAGCTCACCCGTAGGACTCACAGGTGAGTCAAACTGCACAGCAAGACAGAAGGCTAAGAATAAATCCTAAAAGCTAAATATCCCCTGTCTGTTTGGGGTGTCTCAGCCTGGTGAATAACCCAGTGTTGCATGGCAAGGCTGCGTTGCATGCTCACACTCCCCAAACCTGTATCAAACCACTGGAGCCACAGCAATTTGTAACTTGTTTTAAGGAGATTTCCTCCAGCAGGTGCAAGCCCTGATTTCCTGGTGACAAGCGGCTGCCTCGCTCCCACACAGCAGAGTGTGGCCAGACCCGATCCCAGTGGATCAAAAGGTTCAGTTCAGCTCTGCCAAGGCAGGGTCCCCACTGAACACTGCTCTGCCCATTTTGAGAGCCAGGAGCTTCACCTACCTGATATTTGAAACATTTAAAACAATGGAAGATATATCAGACTGAGATAGTGAAAGGAAGAGAGACCTGGATTGTGTTCACAGCACATTTGTCTTTAGGAGGTTCTTTCTTCCAGAAACTACAGGTATAAGTAGAGAAGTTTGCTTTAAATCCATTAATCAATACAGAAAGTCTCCCAGGCAACAAGGTACACAGTCACATCTTGTCAAGTTTTTTTTCCCTCCTCTTTGCCCTCCTGAAATCATCAAATTCCTCCCTGCAGGGCTGAGCATCTGCATAGAGTACCACTGGTGAATTCTATTCATGGACACAACCTGTTCACTCCTAAGTTTGCACTTCTAGGTTTAATATACTGTATTTACCTTAATTTCTTAGAGGAAACTTATGAATTCCTTCTATAAAAATCTTTTAGTGAGACTGCTCACCAGAGACCCGAAATCTCAGAAAAAATAGTCTGCATTTGGCTCTTATGGAACAGAGCCCATTTTGTCTGTTTTGCGTCTGAAGGCAAAGTCACACACACAGCTCAAAGCTGTCTCAAGTGGCTCCTGAGTTTGCCGTCAGCAGTTTCTCTAAGAGACTTCAGAAAATTTTTAGAATTTTCAGGAGTGACTGGGTTACATAGCACTTCTAATTTAGTCCTGGAAATGAATTCTGTTACTGCAAACAACAGTTATTTCTCAAAAAGAGAGTGGAAAAAAAAGATAGTTATAAACAAATTAAAACTGGCCTTAGAACAGAAAAGCTGCTAATTTAAAAGGTGCGGGGTTTTTCTTCCAATGTCTTATGGAAAAAAGGAGTCCTGCAAGAAGCAGGAATACAGAATGGCTGGAGATGACCCAACAGCTTCCACCCCCCAGAACCTCACCCTTCAAGCCCCTCACCTCACATCTCCATGAGAGTGAAGTAGTTTTACAGGGTTTGTCTTTGGGAGGGGAAATGTTATCTATTTATTTCTGAACACAAGTTGGAAGCTTATTTTCAAGACTTAAGTCTGACGAAAAAATTGATTTCACATTAATCTGCTGGTGTGTACAAATACCACCTGTCATTTTGTCTTTATGAGACTTTTACCTTGCCCTCGCTGTCCCACATCACCCGTAGCAGGAACATTTCCATGACATGGTCCCTGTTTGTGCAACCCCCACTTGCAGAGCAGCAGCTCAGTCTCTGGTAACTCAGCACTCCTTTGGTGACAGCCAAAACCAAGTCCTGCCTGAGGCAGGGGGCTCCAGGCGATGACAGTGACACAGCTGCTTGTGACACCTCTGGATGTGCTGCCCCCACTGCTTCTGTCCTGCTGCTCCTCCCTCCAGCCGAGCACGGGCAAATCAAACAGCAACAGAGAGTTCATCAGTTCAATATGGAACTGACTGACCTGGCAGAAACCTGCTCTACACTCCAGGACAAGAAAGATCTCTCTTGTCACAGGGTATGGGACACCTGATGCTTAATTACTTTAAATGACAGTGAGATATTTGCTTTCCACATAGCAGTGAACAGAAGTAGCCTCTGACTTATTTGACACACAATGTAGGTTGGAGAGGGAGTGGAAGAGGAGTGTTTCACCAAAAGCTTTTTTTCCCTCTGTGAAAATCCCATGGATGAAGAATTTCAGAGGTTACTTTGGCTACCTACTCCCAGAGTTGTTACTGTACCTCCAAATGGCCCTGAAAGACCAGTAAGATTAAATAAAACCCTCTTCATTTCTACAAAATTATTTAAAACTTTTAATAATCAAGGTATTTTGGTTGCTTGCTTTTGAGTTATAAAGCTATTCATAAAAATCCACATAAAGCTTCTGGAAAGCCAGTAAGTCACTGAAACTTCATCTGAGATCTTGCTCACAAACTAGACTGCATCATCTGTGTAACAATATCACAGTGACTCTTCTGAGGATTTTTATGGCAATCATTGTTTCGGAAGCAAACCCATCAAAACAGTAGAGGAGACACTGATATAAAACAGTATCAAGAGATTAATTAAAAAATAAATTTTTACCTGAGTGACTGGATTCTCACATTCAGAGGAAAAAAAGCTCTTATTATTGAGAAAATGACAGAATTTCGGAGTATTACTGCAGGTGGCAGTCTGCTGGTAACATTAAATCCCAAAGCAGGAAGCCCAGAGAAGATAAAGCTGTATCAACATTTTCACTTCATTTTTATACTAAAGAAATCATTTGTCATTGTGGAATTGGGATTCGGTGTTTTTGTACTCACTCTGCCAAAAAAAGATTTAATATATGCACACCACTTTTCAACCTCTATTTCTGCAGTATCTTGGTAAACAAAGGAAAAGTTTTCTTCCCCTCAATCTTCAAAATAAGCTAATAGAACAGTTCACTGAACTTCTAAATTTACATTTTGTTGCAGCAGTACTGAGTTACAAGAGATATCTGAGCAGCCCTCAATTCACTGAAAGGCTGTTGGTCAGCAGTTCAAAGCTCGACACTTTCAGACAGGATGAGTTGTTTCAAAATGTTATGGTTGGCCACAACGGTTAAAAAACCCCCAACCACTCCCAACAGTCGTCAGATTGCTGAAGTCTTATAGATAAACAATTTTTTGTACTACCAATTGAAGTATTTCTAAGTACTATCAAAATGATACCATTTTGGCTGGCTGCATTCTACAAGAAAAAAGAACTCTTTAAAATAATGAAATAATTTAAGTCTCCGTTTCTGAGAGCACAGCAGCTTTTACGTGATCAAAAAGCTACAGAAAAGTATTTTTCAAATGAGAGAATCACCTTTGTACGAGGAAAAATATGGACATGGAGAGGTATCAGCAGCAAGTTACATGTGATAAATTAACCCTTGCAAACAAATACTTGAGACACAGAGTTACAGATAAAGGAAATCAGAAGAATCAGTGTGGTTTTTGTTTTGTTTATTGAAATATGAGCAGCAGTATGCAAAAAATATCTTTAAAAACATAACATAGCAAAACCTAGTAATTTTAAAATTAACAAAATAAAAAGATGTTTAGAGTTAAATGAAAAAACCTCATTGCTAGAACTGTGTTTCCTACAATGTAAACAAAAGCATAAAGGTTATGCTTGCAACAAACACAGAAGCAGGTTTATGGAGCAGCACAAGAAAGCAACATTATGTTGTAATCTGATGGTTTGGTCTATTGATTTGAATTCAGAATGGGAAACCTTCCTCAACAGAAACTTCACAACTACAGAAGAAAGTTAGTCACGTTTGTCATTTGAAGCAAAACATTTAGAAAATGTTTTGGTTTCGTTTTTGGTGTTTGTTTGTTTGCTTTTCCACAAACCATCACTAGCAACACTTTCAGCAAGTAAAACAATATCCTGAAAAAGTTATTATTTCAGACTAGTGAGGAAGCCTGACAGATTTTAATGTCCTCTAGAGTTATACTGCAAGAATCCCAAGTTCATCTTACACCCAAGAATCGACAACTTTCACATTGTAATACTGGGGGTGGGGGGGGGAGTCAATGCTTCAAGCAAAAACTAAAAGAATTCCAATATTTTAAACAATTCTATCCTGAATAGTAACACCTGGGCTGTTTCATCATTCTTTTGCCTGTTGGGCTGTTCTGTCAGATTTGTCTCTCATCGGTCAGTCCTACTAGAAGGTTTTATTTTGGTCCTGTATATAACCCAGTGTCAGCCCTTTGTGGACAACTACTTCATGCCTAATGCGGTTAAATGAGTGTGATACACAAGGCACTGACTGACTGCCAGCAAGGCCCAGGTGTCTAAGGAGCGACAGCCGAGCTGCTGTCTTATCTCAGGGACTATCAAAGCAGTCCCAAGAAAGGCTCAAGTCCAAGCCTGCTCCAGGCTCTCTGCTGGTATTGCCAAAGCTGTCAGTCAATGCTGGGGCTGGTGCAAAGCAGAAAGATGCCCAGAAAGAAGAAAATACACTACAAAAGCCAAATCAGTTTTTACTGAGGAGTAACATTCAGTCTAAGCTAGGCTACACTGGCTAGCTAGGCTCCATCTGCCACTACCACACCACTGGCTGAGTCAATTTCTCCATCCCTCCATCTAGACCAAGAAGTCATTTCTGCTCAATGTGCTGTGCCAGGAGCAGCACTCCCTGCTCTTGCTACACTTTACACATCGTTGGCATCAAACAACTTTCCATCCAATCCATCCATGCGCCCATATCTGAATTTCGTATCAGCAGCACAGATGAACAAAACAGGATTAGGAACACCATGAACCAGTAGCACACAAAATCTGCTAACCAGAAAGCTCCCAAAAAGCCCTGCTAAGAAGGAACAGAGAAGTAGAACACAGACAAATCTTACTGGGTTTGCTCCTGCAAGCCTGCCCTGCCAAAACCAGCAGTCACAAGGATATCCCAGCACCGCATCTATTACAGTTCCAGAATATGTACACAAGCAGAAAAATGCCAGAGCACTTCAGTACTTAATGACAGCATCAGAAGTGGGTTAACTGGATATTATTGCAGAAATTATGGTTCAGTGCACGAGTAGCCAATCTAACCACAATACTAGCACTAAGCACCAGCTCTGGCTCACAACACCCACTTCAGCACCCATTCTTGAGTCACTCAGTTGGCCACATATAAGCATACAAGTGAACAGAGATGAAGCCAGGTGAAAAACATTTCGGATAAAGTAACATCTTGTACCTACAACTGCAATCTTTCCTTAATTCAATGTGCCATGTCATTTATTACATAAGCTAGACAAGAAATATAATATTCTGTAGTGTCAAATATACATATTCAGCAACTTGACAAACGTCAGGCCCCGAGAAGAAAATAGAAGCTGGATCCTGTGGCCAACTGACTTGGCGTCTTACTCAATCAAAAGAACTGTCTGTGGGTTGCAGCTCCAAAGAATGAAAGGGAAGAACCCAAAGCTAAGTGGCAAATAATGTTACTCCCCTTCTCCTGAAGATGCGCTCATCTGTTTTCAAACATACTTGAGAAACTGTTTAAAAAAAAACCAAACCAAAACACAAAAAACTAAAACAGTAATACAGAAATTCCTGTACATTAAGGTTCTGCAGAAGTGTTACAGTTTATTCCTTTAAGGCAATTCATAAAAAACATTTTAATGACACGTAAACAATTTTAATCCTTTAAGATCATTTGTTACTTAGGTACCATATGATGCACGATTTCCACATTTGAGGAGAAACTGTCATTCAATAGAAGACACAAGAACTCGTTTAAAAAAAATCAATGTCTCAGGACTGCAGTAATTAACTGCAACACATCTTTTAATAAGTATTTGCATATTAGAGTTTTCAGCCTCTTCCCCAAACACTGAACCCTTTTCTGAGGAGGTGTTCAGGAAAGAGAAAAAGCAAGGCAAGAAGTTAAAAAATATAAAAGGGTCTGTCTGCATGCAAAATTTTGTATATAATTAATTTCTAATTATCTTAAAATGTTTCTTTCAGCCTCTTTTTTATTATATAAAGGAGGGAAATATGCATATGTTATGTAATTGATTTTAGTGTTTAGTACAGTGTTTAAATTCTCTACCAAAGTTTGCCAAATGCAAACGTCATGAAGTTCAACGAAGCCAAGTGCGAGGTCCTACACCTGGGTCACAGCAATCCCAGACACACCTACAGGCTGGGCAGAGAATTGACTGAGAGCAGCCCTGCAGAGAAAGACTTGGGGGTGATGGCTGATGGAAAGCTCACCATGAGCTGGCACTGAGCACTCACAGCCCAGAAAGCCGACGGAATCCCGGGCTGCATCCAAAGGAACGTGGGCAGCAGGGTGAGGGAGGGGATTGTCCCCCTCTGCTCTGCTCTTGTGAGACCCCGCCTGCAGTGCTGAGCACAGTTCTGGGGCCCTCAACACAGGAAATGGAACTGCTGGAGCAAGTCCAGAGGTCACGAGGTTGGTGAGAGGACTGGAGCACCTTCCCTGCGAAGAGAGGCTGAGAAATTTGGGGCTGTTCAGCCTGGAGAAAGAAGGTTGAGTGGAGACCTCATAGGAACCTTCCAGTATCTGAAGGGGCTACAGGGAAGCTGGAGAGGGACTCTTTGTCTGGAACTGTAGTGACAGGACAAGGAGTAACGGGTCCAAATTGAAAGTGGGCAAATTCAGCTGAGCTATACAGAAGAAATTCTCTCCTGTGAGGCTGATAAGGCACTGGCACAGGTTGCCCAGAGAGGCTGTGGATGCCCCAACCCTGGTAGTGTTCAAAGCCAGGCTGGAGAAGGTCTTGAGCAACCTGGTCTGGGGTGAGGTATCCCTGCCCATGGAAGGGGGGTTGAGACTGGGAGACCTTTACGGTCCCTTCCAACCCTTAACATTCTGTGATTCTTTACATGAGAGAGAGAAATTCCATCATCATATTAACATAGTCCTTCAATCCCATAAAGATGCCAACCACAGTCACAAGTCTTCTGATTGAACCCGGGCCATCAGGGACAGGATCAAGAGCACTGTTTCATGCAGGCTACAAAGAAGTGATTACTTTTGGTCATTACCAACAGGTCTGTATTAAATTACATGATCTGGAAGTAAAAGCTTCTGCATTCAGTTACTCATTTGCTAAGCCACTCACAGTCTTCAAAGAGACTCAAACTCATACTTGAAAGTGAATTAAATACAGTGTAATCACTAATACTGCATAATGTCTACTGAGAGACTAAAAAAGGCCTAACACAGATCAATTCCAGACAGGTAAAATAAACAGCTAGAACACCAAAAAGAAAACAAAAAACTTATTCCTTCCAAAAAGTAAGCACTGCCATTTACAAATAGTAGTGTTTATGTTAAAATAGAGAAAGGTACCTAAAAAGAAATAGCCTTGGCAACCAAATCCAAATGGCATGAGTGTAAATCAAAGCAAAACAAGAATCACTACTCCAGAAACGTGCAGGATGTTTACCTTGGATCAATTACTATTTTAAATGGTGGTTAAAAGAGATATTATAAAACCAAAGTGGGAAAAGGCTAAGAACTGCTATTCTGCATTAATATACAATGTGTTTATGACAGCATTTTCCAATAGAAAATACAAGTGTTTTTACATCACTCCAATATTTGTAAAAAGTATATTTCATGTGTACACTTAAAAAAAAAAAATCACATTGTTCAATCTGAGGCAAATTAGCCATAATAAAGTCTAATTTTGCTTATGACAGATGTCAACCTTAAGATGTTAAAACACTATGCTAAAAATACAGCTTGCAAGCTGGAGCTGCACATGTTCAAACAATTTCATAAACATTAAAAAAAATCCCAAATTATGGTATGTATTTATTTTCTGAAGTCAGTCTTCATTAATTCTTGTCCCTACAGGACAAAAAGGTTTTCCAGTTAAGACATTTGTCTGTTTAAGTTCTAGGGGAAGAAGGGGAAGTGTTCTGAATTTTTCAATAGACTATTTTTTCCCTTAGGGCTCAACTGTCACTTAAGCATCACAAGAACAATTTGAAATGTAAAACTGATTAGCTATACACAATGGAATTGGTCACAAAGGGATCTAAAAAAAAAAAAGTTAAATCATAAGATCCATTCTCCATATAGCTCACAGTATCCACTGGAAGTTTCTCTAGAATTAGAATAAGTTTGCTAAAAATAAGGCTGAAGATGGAATTTCAGCACTATGAAACAGATGAGATGGGATTAAGAGGAGAACCCATTTGTGTAAGTACTTTATCCAGCCACTGGAGGGGCCCATGAAGATGAATTTCTATCCAGCACGGGGTGCTCGTGACATCCTGTCGGTGATATTCAGCTCCCCAGCCCTAGAAAATGAACAAAATGGTTATCAATCAATTTGAGGACATGCTTGTCTGTTAAAATAGCTGCTAACAAAAAGCTGGAAATCACGATCTCAAGATACTTATCTGAAGGTAATTCACGGTCTAGGAACTAGATCTAAAGGAACAAACCCAAGGCTGGGAAGCTGCACCTGGAAGCCTGAATTAAGTCTTGCTTGCTACAGCCTCCTGTGGAGCTCACCGCTGACTCAAGGGTGGCTCCTGGCCATGGCCACATCTCTCCTGTTTCAACCTCCTGCTCCCTCTCCTCCACACTCTCAAACTGAGCAGTATTTGTCATAACTAACAAAACCAACATCTTTTGGACAAGATGCAAACAAAACACCTGGAAAGCCCAAGTTTAGACTCCACGCTAAAACTGAGACAGACATCTTGATTAAACAATGCTCAGAAAACGCTCCTGTGAGAATAACAGCACAGCTTGACTTCATAAACGCAAACCACGTCTTTTTTCCATAACCAGGGATTTTTTTAATAATCAATTTGAAGAAGTTAAAAATTTTCTTCAATAATTACGCTCCTTTCACATTTTTAGTGGATTTGTTATTCACTTTGCTCCTTCAAATTTAGAGCACGAACTCAAATCTCCTTTAACAAAATTACAGCAACCACAATGAATAAATTCCTGTCCTGAATACTGAAGTAACTGAATACACAGCCAACATTCAGTACAGCAATCTGTGCTTTTCCTTTCTTGCACTGATTTCCCTCTCCCCCAATTAATCACTTTAAATATACTTATCATTGAAAAGAACCACATCAGGCCAGAACAGCTTTGCTACAGCGCTAATGGAATTACTGCTAAATACCCAAACCCACAATAACCTTTAATACCCTCAGAATAATTTACCTTTACAAAACTCATTCGAATGGTGCACATTTTGGTGAGCTCATACACTGCTTCAAATCCATGGTTGACAGACTGAGCTAAAAGCTGAGCGAACTCCTGATTGTTAAAAATTTTCAGACTGCATCCACTGGGAATCTTGCATACAGTTGTTGGATGAAAGCCATGGTGGTAGTTGCAGTTCCTGCTCTGTACAAATATGCTGCTATCACTTAAACACTCAGCATAGACTTCTCCACCAACATAGTAGAGATGAACTCCTTGCAAACAAAGATAAAAAACATTTCAAATTATTTTGTTGTCTCTGATTTCGAGGTAGTTGTCGTAAATTCTACTTTTTTGGAAAAAAACAAAACAAAACAAAAAAATCCCCAGTAAATTTCTGCCTGAGGTTTTCAGAAAAGCTTTTGCTCGCACTGTAACACACTTTCTCATTTCAACACAGCAGGCTCATGATACACCAGCCACTAGATGTCCTTCTCTGATCAATTACAGAATAGAATGAAAAAATTACTGCCACATTTCAACCGTTATTTCAAGCTATTTTTCTAGAGAATTTACATGGATTTTAAAACTCCACTTTTATACACCTGGCAGCTTCTGCCTATGCCAAGCACAACAGAAAGAGGTGTGTCCTGAGAGAAGGGTCAGTGATGGACATGAATGAGAAAGTATATTCATAGTCTGCTCTGATTTTCAGTACATTTTATCAAGCCGAAGGACAGCTAAGTCCAATTAGTTGCTCCCCTTAATTACCATCAGGCTTCACAAACCTTATCAACAAAGTCCCTAGATTTATCACATCTGTCTGCGTTCAGCTACGCACGTGTTTTGAAGTCTATACAACATTATTACTGACTAAAAATTAACAAACAAAAGCTGCCCATCCCTTCAGCACCCAAACACAGGCTCTCGCTGCTCCTTCACTGAGACACCTGCCTTCCTTCCCCCATCCCAGTTTTACGTGGTTGGGATACAGCTCAGTTTAAGTCTTCCCTGCAATACCCTGAGAATCCACTATGGACTATCCCGTGGTGTGCCAAAGCAGGCTGCAGCAAGTCAATAGATGCAAGTCAATCTTTCAGACAGCAGCAACTGTTGTGAACATTGCTACACCCACTTGGGACTAAGGTAGGATGGAGGTTACAGAGGAATCATTGGCTTCAACAACTACAAGCAGCTGTCAGAGAATCTGGAGTGGGCAAGAATGCATTTTCACAACACAACCCTATTTATTTAAAAAGACAGTGACCACCACTTGCCAGCTACAGTACAAAACCTCAGCAAATAGGCTGGGTTGTTCTAAGGAGTACAAAACCTCAAGACCTTTCAAACAAAAGCCATAAATAAACAGTATTTTATCCCTAAGCAATCTTAATTGTTGTCAGAACAGCTACCATAAAGCAAAGTTTAAGTTCAATAATTACTATTAGAGATGCAGACATTAGAAAGCTCATCACTATTCTACAACACGATGATGAGTCCTGGTTACACTTTTGACCTTAGGCAGATGCACAAGATTTCTCTGCCAATACTATCAAAAGGGGTGAGCCAAAACAAAAGAACCTGACAAACCACCCACGCCCCACAAATCACTTGTTCCCCTTTATAACATTATTTTATTAATAAATTTTTTTGGACAACTGCATTGCAGAGCCAAGTTTCCAAGAGATACAAATAGAACTTCTGGCCTCCAGATTATCTGCAAAATTTTGTCATATTTATAGTAGTTTCTAATTAAAACAATGTTATGTGACAGGGTGGATTTTCATCAATCAAAACTCAAGACCAACTTTACCAAATGCTCTTAGGGAGTAAAAAGGCCTTTAAATATGTGCAAGAGAAACAGGGTTCTCTTCTCAGGACTGAGGTAATCACAAAAAAAAAAAAAAAAATATTCAGAAAGTGTTCTACAATTTAAGATAATCCAGGCACATTCCATTAAAGATGAAAACTGTGCATCTCTATGTACTATCAGCCAAAACAGTACAGGAAAACTAGAAGATCTTGCAAAACCTGCTGTCTCCAGGAATCCCTCCCACACACATCCACGCCCCATGGATTTACTCAGACAAATGAGCCCTTGCAGTTTTGCATTAGCACTTCAAAGTCCTGCTGCCAACTCACCAAGATATTTGAACATACTGTAGACAGCAGGTAATACCTTACAACAACAAAACAAAAAAAAATCTTTGACATACTGTAAAGGTGTATGAAGAATTTGATTTAAGAAGTAGATATAATGGAGAATATCACGGCATGTCTTGCAATGTTCCTTGGTGCTGAAACACAGAACTCTACACATCATTCACCCTTAACAAGCGAGCCCCAATGACAATCTAGTTTGGTAAGGAAGGGGTAATATTTAGTCTTTTTAATTAGTGACAAAGAAAAAATGTATGCAATTCCTGACTAATTAGAATCAAACCATGCCTAACTAAGTTGTTTTCTGATACTGGAGAGGTAGATAATGTATCGCCTCTCAGATCGCCTCTAGCATTCTCATCTGAGAATAATCACTGCTGCAGTACAGAGAAGCTGAAATAAAACCAAGGACTTGGTTTCTCACTCGTGAGTAAGACAGCTCAGGGTTAGGGTTTACCTTTGCCAATGTGCCGCCGAGTGTTCTCGATCGTTGAGTTGCGATTAACATTGGAGAGCAAACCTAAGCAGAACCTGTTTTTGTTATTGGAGGGATCTGTAAACCCATCCACTAAGACACTTGTGGAAGATGCATGGAAAGCCTCCCCAACACGATTATTTAACTCATAATACACAATGGAACACCAGTGTTTGGGTTCTTCATAGGCAACGGGCTGAACATCTGAAAAGCAAATGGAAGTAACAGTTTATGTAAGTGTTAAAAGATTAAATCTAAAACTGTCAAGCAGACCTTCCAAAACACCATCAGCTAAGTAAAACCTTAGTAAACAGTTATGATGGGCAAGAAGTGTCCTGATTATAATCTTAATGATTTTGACCTCCATGGATTTTAGCTGGCCTGTTGATTTTATGATTATTTTCCAACTTTAAGCTTGCTATTAAACAAAAACAACCTTACACACACAAAAAACTATGTGATAGCAGGTAAAACATGACTCATCTGTCCACTTTTAAAAAATCTGCTATAACTGGTATTTTGGGACTCAATTTTCAGAGCCTTTGTACAAATGCTATTCCAACAACAGGCAAAGGTAGCAGAAAAGAAATGAAAAAAAGTTCAACTCACTATAAGCCACACTATGCACCTGAGGCTTTGAAAGCAAAAGATGAAAATAAAAATAAGCAAGGCCAAGTTCTATTTCTCAATTTTGTCTCTTACAACCCCAGTTTGCTTATGAGGACTGCTTCCACCTATCAGCAAGATTTACTGGCCCATTTGAAGTTATTCATTCAGTTTGGTCACGAGGTGCAAGAAGCCAAACTATGTTATTTTACACCAGACTATACAACTTACCTCTGGTAGATATATTTGGCATGATTTGAGGGATCATTGTATTGCTTGTGTCCATAGACTGTGAATTATCCTGCCCCATTTGTTCATCAGGGGGCATATATGCAGGAGGTGGAGTATCAGCTACAAACATGAAAAAATAAGAATAAACCTCAAAAATTTAGACTATTTATTTATACATTCTACAGTTGTAAACACACAAAAATACTCCCCAACAATAGATGCTAAAAAAATTGGACTCATTTTCAAAGAAATCTGAACACAGCCAGCTGTCTTTACAGTAAACTCCTTCAATAGCTAAAATTTTACCTATGAGACTAGTAACAAGACTGGAAACTTGAAAAAAACATGAGATACACTTTTTTTCTTTCTGCCTTTTTTTCTTTAATACCTGCACTCCTGAATTTGGGCAAGATGACTCTGCTTCCCTCTTTCTGTCACACAAACATAACCTTTCTTGCCTATCCTCTTCTCCATGTTCAAAAATAAAGCAGTAGAAGAAATAACTATTTGCTTAGAAGGCCTAGAAGAGTTATTTTTTTTGCTGCTCCCGCAGGCTGAGTCCATTACAAAAGTGGGGATCTGTTTTCTTCCATCAGCACAGCACTCAGTGTGCCGACACCCCACTATGCTCCATAAATGCATGCACCCCAGAGATCCCAGTACTTGGCCAACAGGGATACCCACTGACTGGGACACTTCCTGGGGAACTGAGCAACCAGAAAGAACAAAGATTAGGCCACTGAGCTAGTGGAAAAATAAAATCTTTAATCTATTAATTCTTGGCTTTATAAACCACACCAATAATCAGACAGAATCAGTAAGACTTCATTCCTTTGTCCCTATCAATTGTTTTTTCTGTATTTTCCAACTCAGTTAAACAGAATCACTTTAGTCCAATCTGTTCCCAACAAAAATGTTACTTTTTTCCAGCTAAATACCGTATTTTTAAGTATTTTTATTCAGTGAAAGACATCAATAAATTTCCTGTTCAGCATCCTGCATTTGCTTTCTTTTCATTGCTAAATATTCTTCTAAAGTATGGATTAGTTATTCTATAGCTGTGCGAAATAACTCACCAGTATTACATCCACGATGTAAAACATTTGGAAAAATAAAACTGTAACGATTAACTCTGACCAGTGACACAGCTAGGAAGAAAATCCCATAAAACACAAATGAAAAAGCCATTTATTGCAAATATCATGAATTCCCGCGGTGACAGGTCACAACAACACGTGACATTTCAATTATTTTCATTAAACCGCCGTTCGGGCCGTACTCACCTGGTAGCTGAAAGGGACTCGATGGCCCAGAGCTGGCTGGGGAGCTTGGGTAAGTGCTGCTGGCTGGAGAAGGGGGGTAGGGGCTGTTTGGCGAGATGGAGAACGGAGTGCTGTTGGGCTGCTGGAAGGAGTCGGGAAATGTCGCGTTGTGTGGCATGTGGGGCTCGTTGTGGCTGAGGTTCCTGAACTGAACTAGCAGACTGTGCTGGGGGTTGAATTCACTATGTCTAGGCACTAACACTGGAGGTAGAACTGCAAAAAACAAACAAAAGCCAGATACATTTAGATTAAAAACTGAGATATACGGTAAGAGATACAAATAATGTGCTATTCTGCTCGTCGTGATAATTTCAACAGTGGCTGGGGTGGAAAGAGGAGCAGGGGATGAATCTGGCATGCCTTTACCCCATCCTCTCGCCTTTATTTTTTTACATCATGTGTGATGGAAGATTCAAACCTTACCCTTGCAAAAATCACAAAAACGCACACATATTTCACATAACTCAAAGATTACCTTTTTTTAAAAAATAACAAACCAAACCAGTCTGGCACATACTGAAATACTGATGCAGAAGTGAAAAATTCCCTGTCTGCATACGTTAGCAAATCAGAGAAAATACAGGAAATGAGGAAATATAGTCTCCATTACTACAGTCAGATTATATAGTTACATATTGTCCTTTCTACTGAAGACAAACAAAATCTATATTGCCATATAAAACTATAGCTAAGCTGGAGCTTTAACTTCAGCACTGGTGGAGTCTGGAATTCCAGTGCTGCATCAGTGCACTTGAGCACTACTGTTGGTTGCAGCAGAGTTACAACCACTTTGGGGAGCAAGGGAAGCAACTCACCACTGCCCAGAGCAACAGCCTTCATCTCTCCCACCGCAATCCCAATCCTCCTCACCTTTTCCCACGGCAGCACACTTTAACAGCAGGCTCGTTACCCGACACATACCCTGCTCTAACTGATCATGTCTCTTGGTTCTATTCATCTCTGCTGTCTCCTAACTGGAAGTCATGTGGGGAACACCATTACCCTAGAATTTTATTCACTTTATTTTTTATCTCCTCAATTCATCTCACACATTGATTAAATAGCAAGCCCCTGAAAGGCAGCCACCAACCTCCTTGCAAGGACTGAGATTTTGAAACAGGTTTCTCAAAGAAACTGAAACTGAAAGAACACATCACTGCTTTCTATTTTACGACAAATGAGAACTTTGCTACTAAGTTTAAGGGCTGCAGACTTAAGAGGTCTGTGGGAAAAAGGTGATTAATCCCAAAGAAAACAGCTAGTACCGAATGGATAACACACCTCCCCAAAACCCCACCAGTAATGTACACTTTGAACATTCTTCTCCCAAACTGCCTCATACACCACTTTTAATTGGTTGTACAGTACCAGAGGAGGAGGAGAAGGATGGAGTGAGTAGTAAGTGGTTACTAAAGATTCTATTCAGTTTTTAGGACAGTAACTCTCAAACATACCTGGGCTCTCCACCCTCTTGTAGTGGTATGGATTGATGCAGACTTCCTTTTGTTTAGATCCAAAAGGAAATTCACAAATATCCAATGGCTTCAGCTCGTGATGGCTTTGTAGATCCGGCCAGCGCCACACACGACAGTAAATCACGTGGGGAAGGCCTTTTCTGTGAGAAACCTGGAGCCGTCCATCTAAGGAGCGGGGAATAGTAACGCACTTGCTGGGCTGTCCTGGACTGCTCAAGGCTTTCTCCAGTTCTTCCATAGCACCCTTTTTCTTTTTCAGCTTTTTTACCAAAGCATCAACAGCTTTTTCTGCCCATTTTTCCTCTTCATCGCCTTGTTTCCAGCCCAACAGACGCTTTACAGCTGGGCTAGTAAAGGAGAACAAACTGGCCATTGACGTCATTTGACACAAGTCTTCAAAAAGTTTGTTGGGTTTTGTCTGTTGGGGTTTTTTTTGTTTATTTATTTGGTTTTTTCCAATTAAGTGTCAGTGTATACCCAAAGCAGTTACTGCAACTGATGAGCCGTATTATTTCCTGGAGGATGACAAATGAACATAGAGATGTCAGTGATGAAGTCTTCACATCAAAAATGATGATCGATGCCTCCAATTTAGTTCTAGTAAAAAGATAATTTAACAAGGAATTAGCAAACAAGCAAAGGCTGTGGTAAAACAAAAAGGCAGATATTAAAAGACTTCCTGTTTCAACCCTAGCGTTGCACCTGATTTTGTTTCAAAACTAAATCCCAGAAGTCCTACGACCTCACCCCAAAAAAGTGATCACTCTCCAAAGCTTGCACTACTGATTAGTGGGAAAAGGGACCATCAAGCGATGCCAGGGACAGCACAGTTCCTGTTAATATTCCTTAAATTGATGACTTTCTCTCAGAAGATAGGCTTGGGGAATATGCTTTAAAACTAACAATATACCCCTGTCACGGTGCTGCATTAGCAGACTAAACTCGCCATGAAGAAACAGGGAAGAGGCAGGGTGGAACCAACAGTTCCAAGGCCAGTACCGCACAGAAATACTCAGCTGCTCAAATGGATCCTTATTTTCAAAAAGGAAAAAACCCTAAAGCATCTGCTTCTTCTTGAGCTCTAATTAGTTACCCCATGTTTTTGAGAGTATTAAAAAAAATTAGGAAGAAACTGTAAATAAAGAAAACAAAGCACAGTTAAAAGAAAAACCCAATAAAAAGCACAAACTAAACCTTCTCCAGCCACTCCGAGAGGTGGTCAACCTTTTTTTAGCTGCAGCTAATTTTATGCTGCACTTCCTTATATCTTTTAAGAAGAATATTTGAAGTGCTGGATATTTTTAGCCTTGGCAAAAAAAAATTGTTTTCTTCTCCCCAGAAAAAAGAAGGGGGGAAAAGACATGGTGGAGTAAGCACTAGAAATGTGACCTTTACTACAAACTGCCTCGGAAAGGAGAGGAGCAGAACAACTCGCTCATGAATGGTGTTTTACCACTCACCAGCCCTAATGCAAATCCTCGCCCCAGCAATTTAAGGAGTACCGATGACAAGAGGAAATGATGTGCTGTGGCAACGAACTGATAAAAACTTATAAAATCCCTTGTGAATACTAAATAAGCAAGTATAGACAATGAGCAGCTGGCAAAAAGCAAGAGCAGAGCTAAGAGAAAGGATGTCAATAACAAAAGATGCTTCCTCTCTTGCTACAGAGACTGCCAAACAACATTGTCTCTCCACTTTTGATAAACCACGGTGAATTAGAACACCTACCCTAGCCCGAGACACCAAATCTGCACATAAGAGAAAAAAAGGGGAGGGTGGGGGGGAAAGCAAAATGTTAAATATCTCCGTGCTGGTTCTCTTAGATCGCTACCTTTAATCAAGAACATCTTTCTTCCTCCCATCTTTGATAAACTAAAAGTCATCTGATAAGGCTTTTAAAGTGTCTGGGCTCACTTACAGGCTCACTCAAAGCACTTGGACGGATGCTTTTATATAACAGAACCGTGTACTAAGCACCATCAACCAAAGCTCCAGCAAACATCCCTAGGCAAGGCATTTATGTCCAGCATGTAACCATCCTACATTTTCTACTGTGGAGTTAGAGGGTGAGGAAAGCAGGGAACAAACCCAAGGACACTTGGTGTTCCTTTACAGGAAAAAATCCATTTATTTCACGCAGTAGCTTAATCCCATTGGTACCTCTTTGATTACACAGCTTTGTTTCAGTAATATGAAAAAAAAAGTCGGAAAAGCAAAACAAACAGAAAAACTGTTTGAAGGTCTTTCTTCCTAGAGCTCTCAAAAAAACAAAATGGAAAAAAAAGAAATTAAGATAATAGAAGTCTCCCACTGCTTCAGTAACTCCCTAGAAGAAGGTACTGAGAAAAAACTAAAGAAAAAACCTCAAATAATTACATATCACCTTTTTTCTTCAGAAATATCACCATGTCTGCACTTTAAGACTAATTTAGTTCCCTAGGACTATTATACATGAGAACCTTTGCACCTTTCAAAGTAACAGGAAATACATAAAGGGAGATAAACTTGGCCAGGAACTCAGACTGAATTTTTTCTTTTACTGAGGATAAAAGTTTACTGTTTTAAAAAGTAAAAGCTGTTTATAGTTGCAGCTAACTTGCTTTCAAGCCTTGCATACATTCAGTAGCTGCAAGATCAGCAACTGCTCACACCCCTAGAAAAGGAAATGAACCCACCTAGAATTTCAGACCAGAAGACAATTAAAATGTTCTATTTTTGTTTCTCAGCTATGCTTTCAAAGAACCTTAAGCATCATCAAGGCAGAAGATGCACTGGAAATTCCTCTAGTTAAGCTGAGCTCAAAGGAGATCTTAGGAAATGTCCCTTGATCTATCCCATCACAGGAGCCCCATCTGTATTAAGAAACAAAATTTAAAGATCCACGATTCTACGCTACGATCATGTAAAATTTTATTTTGTTTTTTAGTATTTTGAACATAATGCATCAACTAGGAAAGATATTTTATTGGTTTTATATAATTTCAACATCATTTACCCACAAGTATGCTCATGGAATAAACAAGCTCGCTAAAAGAAAAGGAAGTTGGAACAGCTCTATTAAGATGACATTTTGCAGTAACTAGTATTTGTAGGGAAAGTGTCAAGGGAATTATGATAAATTGCTGTCCCATAAACACTTATTTTAGAATGCTTGGAGTAAGTAACCCAACTCTAAAAACTTTACATTTGTCTGAGGGCCCATCAACAAAAGCAAAGTCTGGTAAAACAAGTATTTCAGAAGCATCAGAACAGATTTGATCAAAACTGCTTCAACTTCTTCAAAAAAAGTTTCCACATACAGGCTTATAACTATAACCACTGAAAAATGAGACTGCTGAAGTTTAAAACCTTAATACCATTTACTGTAACTCCATTCTGGCCACCCATGAGGCTTTCACGACTCTTCAGCAGAAGTGTATTTTAACCTGTTCAAGAAGATCAAGGGCAAGAAAGAAACTGCAACAAAATATTAATAGGCTTTGAGAAGTACAAATGACACTGAATTTATCTCATTACACACCTTCCAGAAGTTCATTTTGGAAGGCAAAACACCGAAGATTTACAGCTTTTGCCTTTCCTTAAGAAAACAAGGTAGAATTAAAAAGCTTCATGAATCATGAGCTCGCTTCATGAGCTATTTAAGGCCACAAAGCAGTAGGTTCAGGTATTTATGTAGAAACCAAACATTTCCATGTAGAAACTGCAATTCATGTAGGGTTTTTAGATTTCTGAATGTGTGGCATAAACCGCATTTAGAACATTTACTTGCATTTGCTGTAATTTCAACATCTAATTTGTGAAAGGTTTCTAAGTAATCGTGACATCTGCCAGGAAGAGCTTCCCCAGATCATCTGTACTTACAATCAATTTCTTCTGAGGCTTAAAAGCACAAGTTATGAGCTGTGATTGCAATACCACAGAGCATCACTGAGCTTTGAATACAGAAACAAATGCTTTCAAGAGTCACATTTTCATTCAGTGGTGCACAAATTACTCGTATTGCTGCACCTCTAGACACAGCTGGTAACAACTTTCATGGGGAAAAAAGCTTACTTAAACTTCCTTAAGAGGCAGAGGGTCTATTATGCATTACTTTCTTTTATTAAATACCATGTCAGCGGAGCTACAAGAGAACATCAACTGTAAACCATGCTATTACATTAAAAAAAACCAGTTACATACACTCTTTAAGGGGTGAATGTAATGAATTACATGGAGTAGCATGAGGGGGCTTTTAACGGGCAAGTATAAAAGGAAGTAATCGCTGTATCAAAATTAGACTTTGGGGCATGCATTATTTACACTTTTAAAGTTCTTGTTAATGACTACAGCAAATGGAAGGAAACTAGTTGGGTGAACAGGTCCATTGTTTGAACCCCCTCCTTAATACTTCATCTAGCCAGCCAGATATAAACGGAGCTGGCCAACAGCAGAACTTACATCTCATTTATGAAGATGGAAGAAATCTACCACCTTCCATCTGCCATCACAAATACTGAGCAATTTGACTTCCTTTTAGCAGTTCCTGTGAAATTTTCTTAGCCTACTACATTAAACTGGCAAGTTCAGTAGGTTCATTTGATGCCATACCAAGGAAACTCCTTCTGGCTAAAAGGGCCTGAGCAAGAGTCACTGCAGAACAGAAAATGTAACATTACATATGGTCTATCTATTTTCATGAGGTGCATTTTGTATGTAACGTGTTCTCCCATTGATTCCAAACTAATTTCCCAGCTGCAAAATCTACGTTTGAACTACCATTAACCAAGCAAACCATCATCCCAAGCAGCAGGGCAATGAATGATGCTTTCACAAGCACAAGAACAGAATGGGTAAAACCATTTTAAAACGGGTAAAACCAATGACTCTCATCCCTTCCTACTGCCAGTACTAAGCCGGTGTTCAAATGTTCAAGGACTATCCTCTTCCCACTAATTTACTTGTTTGCAAATTCAGGAAGCCTCCTGTAGCATCATACCCAATCTGAAACAAGGAACTTCACTGCTAATGATTAGAAGCTGTTTTGAGACTCAACTTCATACAATAAACAAAGCACCACTTATAACCAGCAGCACTACTGGGAGTTCATTAGAGCTGCTGCAGATCTGCAGTTAAAGCTGTTCTGCAGTCAGCTCTTGTGCTTAACTTTATTGCCCTTCAGACTCAGAAATGCCCAGGTATTTTGACTCCATACACACAGTAACATACATATTCATACAGAAAGCTCAGAAACGCAACTGCGGTGTATTACAGTGTATTATGCTATACACACAGATCAATGCTTTCTTTAAAACTACAACCTCACACATCAATTTCACCTGGTTTTATTAAAATCCTTCTTTCCTTATAAATTTCCTGACAGGAACTGTGCAGGATTGTGCTTGGATTTTACTATCATTTTCCCAAGTCTACAGCTTACATTGCAGCCCAGCACACAGGCCCATGCAATGGCACACATTAGAGCCTTTCCTTGAGAACACAGGAGAAATGTTAGCTCCACAGTTTCTCCATACACATCAAGCATAGGACAAATCCTAAAATGACACAGTGGTTAAAAAACTTGTTTAATAAACTTGAAGGGCCTGCATGCTACAGACCATTGCCACAGCCTCTCCACGGAAAAGATTTTTCTTCAATTACCCTGTGCAACATCTCACACAAAGAATACCACCAATGAAAAAACTTCTTCTACCCCTTCTCGTTTAAGTAAAGGATGAAAGAGATTTTATAAAGTATATCAAAAAGGAACTTGTGGTATTTTCATCAGAACTGGGCTTGCAACACAAATGTACATCCAGCTGACCAACATCTACGGCAAGTGCTTTTACACAAGCACTAGATTTCTTGCTTCAAGCACGCTTTGTAAGGCAATATAATCTAACTGATAATGCATGTAAACAAGAACAGAAAAGAACTGTCTGGTATCTTCAAAACTTTTACTAACCGTGACTGTCCTCCAAACAGAAAAACCTACTGACTATTGCACACAGGGCTTTCTCACACAATACTTTTGCTTTTAATTTCCACATCTGTACACCATCTAACACAGCTTAAAAAAAATGCTGAAGCATTTAGCGCTGTCAGCTGAGAAGTATTTAACCAGCACTCTCTTACAAGAAACCTAACAAACTCTGAGGCCAAGCACAAGCAGCAAGTAATACAATGTACATGGAAGATATAGCTCAGATAGCAAAGTGATGCTTTTGTTTCTTCTTAAAGTCGTCTCAAAAATCTACTGTCAAAAAATAATACCAGTGATGATGATTTATATCACAGAAGAGGTCCAGGCAAAGAGATCACTAAGAGAGCTCCACTGCATTTCCAAAGTACCCTCACTTCCATCTGATGCCAATAAAAGCTCAGAAAAATTATAATCAAAGAACAGTTTTGAATTTGTTCTGCATCATGGCAAAACTCGAGTTAAACTCTGATACAGAGGAAGGGAGAGGGAGGGAGAAAACACCAAAACTTGCCATGTCTAAAAAAGTACTATCTATTTCTCAAAGCATCCACATTTACAACAAAAAAATCCAGCTCCCATGGCCCTGGTCTCTGCAGCTGCTCTAATTACCGAGCAATTAGCTTTTGTAGAAATTCTCAAAACTATAAATTCCATCTTAGAACCAAAACCTGTCTCCCTTAAGTGTTTTGTCAGAAGTGTACATTTTCTCACACTTCTATTTCAGCTAACTGGCGCTTTCCAACAGAAGCATTATGCTGGAAAATGCCACCATCAACAGCAGTCAGCCCTGAAACTGCCTCCTGTTTTTAAGGTTATTTAAGATCTACTCTAACCAAAGCAGATAACTACGACTTAGAATCCATTTCTTAATTAAAATTCCAGAGAAAAGCACTGCTACATTTCACTAAACATGAAAACAAAGGCCTATGCCTCCATTGGTAGGTTGGTGGACATGGACAAGCAAGTGGGTGATTAGGAATGACCTCAGTACTACACTTGGAGACAAAAATGGGAAAATAAAGGGCATCTTGTACTTTTCACAAACCCTGAAGTATGCTAAAAAATTAACAAGCTGGACAAAGCCTTCTAAAAATTTAGATTTTCACGCGCAAGACCTTCATTAAAGATTCTAAATACTATGAGTTGGCAACAAAAAGCATAACCTGGATAATAGGACACTCACAAAGCTTTAAAAGAAGAAGAAAAATAAAGATGTGTGTGTGTGTGCGTGTATACACTTCCACTCCAACTGAATTGCACTAAGCCTGTGACAAGTTTACAAAAGCTACAGGATTGGAGGGAACTCTGACAATAGTAATTCAGCAAGCTTTTTTTTCCTCTTGCACAGAATGAATGAACGGCAAAGTATTCTAAATTCGTCAGTTTGTGACATCCACTGACCCAGAATTCAGAGACACTACTTCATAGTTGGTGTATCAGTAGCAGGGATTCTGACAAAGATCCTCTGTCAAGGATGACAGTGCTGGCAGGCTCAACCTTGGTGGTAGGTCAGTAGGGATCCAGACTTGGCAGGCAGCGTCCTGCACCTTGCCAACCCACGCTGGTCAAGCGCGCTCGAGTGCCAGCCAAACTTTTCTACGTGGTCACAGGAACACGGCTAAAAAGGCTTCCAGAAAACAGTGCAGGAACTTGCACTGTGACTAATGATAACGGCAGAAGTGTTAAATTACTGTTCAACTTGCTTTTAATGAGCTGTTTATCGTTAGTCATGAAGATATCTCAAGTGCACTCAGCTCACACAAGAACAAATCTTCTCATTCTGAGCACGAGCTCCTTACCTGTTGTTAAAAAAAAATCATGTAAAGATTTAAAGAAACATTAACAGATTAAAATTCATTCCACCAAATCTAAGAGAGACATTTGAAGAAACTTGTGCTTTAATTTAAAAAAACCCAAACATTAAAATAATCAACAAGGCCTTAACTGGAAGGAAAGGAAGACACAGGGACTTGCACAGAATTGCCACAGAAGTATTTCTGCAGGTATGTAATTCAGCCAAGAGCAATAAAAGAGTCCCTAGCATTTTCTTAAGACATCTATAAAGAAAACAGAGAGGGCAGTTTTCTGCAATTAAAAGTGTCCTCTGAAATATTCAAGATCACAACGTAATTTGCAAAGAACATTCAAATAAACCCAAAAAGTTCCTTAACTGAGCACGAGCCCATCTTGGGAGACAATTTTTTCCAGCTCAAATAATATTCTGTGATCGTAAAAACTCTGCACAGATCACCCACTCCAGGTGCAAGATTAAAAATCTGACTTCCTAACAAGTACCAAATAGTACAGGGTCAACAATTACAGATCCTTCAAGTTCCATCAGAGGTTAAAACTCCAAACCTCAAAAAAAACCCACCCCACCCACCACAGCTGTACACAGCAGCACACCCTGTTGTGATCTTTTGTCATCAAGAGAAAGAAATGCAGAGGAAGCCTCTCTTCCCTCTTTTCCATTTCTCAGTCCCATCATGATTGTCCATCTGGGCTTCCACTAGGAAAGTCCTCTTCAGAAGAAGAGAAAATTCCTATCGCAAATGTATGTCCTCCACATTTGAAAGGAAAAGAAAGGTTTGAAAAAGGCAGGTATCCCAGTGAGCACATGGTTTGTTGGGGTTTTGTTTTGCAGAAAGAAGTGGCATTAGGCACTTAGCAGCAATTTCAAGGCCAGGTGAACAAAATTTTAATATCAGAGGTAAGAGTAAACCACTATCAAACGGTAGGGATTAAGACATTAAATCCAACACAGACAGGGCACTCTCAAAAGTTACAACACACTAATTATGAAACATCTTCAATTAAGTTATTTGCTGCTTCTATTAACTTCCACTACCACTAGCTGCCAACTTCACAAAGCATTACAGGTTTTGATGAGCACAGGCGCATGACTGCAAGTGTCTGCACCTTTTTCTTCGCTCAAATCAAACTGTGACTCCTCAGAATAGCAGGAAGATATTCTGTGCAGAACTTCTGTAACTGACACACGCAATGAACAACGCTCAGTTCAGTTTTCAGTATTTTAAAGCCACCCATGGAAGGTTGATTATCTGAAATTAACAAAAGAATGAAAACCAGCAAGAGATTTCATCTAAAACCATAATATACTGACAATCTAATTTCCCATGACAGACAAAACTTTGCTGATGCAAATCTTGACAGTTATTCCTTGGAGGTTTTGTTAAAGCAGCGAGTCCAAGTGATTCACTGCACGGAATTTCTAAATCCCTACCTATTCTACCAAAAGATTCAACAACTGTTACTGAACCTGTTCAATAATATATTCAACACTACTGCTGAATCAGTTCTTCCCTATCTCATTTTCCTGTGAAAAACCATTCAATTACCTTAAGGTCACATCAGAAACCCCACAACTGGAACAGAGCACAGATCACTTGATTTCCAGTCTTGTGCTTTTAACCGCAAGAGCATATTTCCTCTATTAAATTTACAACCCGCAGAAGACAAAAATTTGCTGTTCTAAATCACCGAAGCTGTGCATCTGTTGTCAGGCAGCTGTCAGGGCTGGGCGCACGCGAGAAAGGCCAAGGTGGACAAGTGTGTGTTTGTGAGAGCTCTGTGTGTGTGTGTGAGCCCTCACATCGCCTCCCGCCTCTTTACCAGCGGCTGCAAACGTGCGGGTTTGTTGCTCTCCCCTCACTCGGCCAGGCCTAACTCCAGCTAAGAGAGTCCTCGTCTTTA
>VZTA01016288.1:177113-253231 GCA_013398855.1 Mohoua ochrocephala | reverse complement strand
GGGCCCCGGGTGCCGTGTGGGAAGGGGCCCTGTGGGGAATCGGCCCCGCGCTGTGAAAGGGAGCGAAATAAGTACAAATGCTAAATCAATAAATAGGTGTGCTGGGTTCGGTGTCCAGAAAGTAACGTACCACATAACGGAGGAATGGAAAAGCCCCCATGGATGGCGGGCTCTGCTGGGGCCGAGGGCTGGCGCTCTCCCCCAGTACGGTGTGCTGCTGCCGTACCACCGGCTGACACCGGCCCTGGGCATGGGGGCTGTTTTCACAGAATCACGGAATCAGGTTGGAAAAGACCTGTGAGATCACCGAGCCCAACCTATGACCGAACACCACCGTGTCAACCAGACCACGGCACTGAGTGACACGTTCAGTGTTTCCTTAAACACCTCCTGGGGCAGTGACTCCGCCACCTCCCTGGGCAGCCCCTTCCAATGTCTGAGCACCGATTCTGCAAAGAAATTCCTCCTGATGGCCAACCTGAACCTGCCCTAGTGCAGCTTAAGACTATATCCTCTTGTCTTGTCACTTAACTGCCCGGGAGCAGAGCCCGACTCCCACCTGGCTACAACCTCCTTTAAAGGAGTTACAGAGAGCGGGATGGTCCCCCCTGAGCTTCTTCATCTCTTGTGGGACTGGGTGTTATCCACAATGTATTGGGGCTGTTGAGGTCCTTCAAGGGGCTGCATCTCTGAGTAAGTTACTAAAATACACAGTAAAGCTTCAAGAAAATGTGTCAGCAGTATTAAGGATGGCTCTAGAAAGGATTGCACAGATGAGGATTTCCCTACTGTGTGTAATGGGACACTGGGACAGAACTCTTACTGTCCTCATCGTGTGACATGGAAGTGAGCACTGTTTCCTCAAAGCTACTTTTGAACTGCACGGAAGAAAGTTTCAGAGAGGCACCGGGCCAAAAACACACCCAACGTGCCACAGCAGTGCCTGACCTTGGTTAAGCATACTGCAGGCACAAGTGTTTCTTGTCATTTTTAACCGAGTGAATTAGTAGATATGAGGGTATATTAAAGAAGTATTAGATTCCACACCATGACTTGATGTCAGAAGGTTTTCATTTTTTAAATTGCTCTCAATACACAACTGACCTTTGGAACTCCAAACACCTCAATTTCCACTAAAGCTAAAGAATGTGTTTGCTTTCACTGAAATCAGTTATAAAAATCAGTTGTCCATGCAAAAGCCTCTCACGGTAGGGAAGGACTGGCCAGGCCTTGTTTGCCTTACAAGAGATGAGGTGCCATAGAGCAACACGTGCAAGGCTGACCCACGCTCAGCTCTGCTCTTCCGGACCAGGTGGAATGCTCACCACAAACTATTGTTGAGGTCTGAACTCTGATGCCTTTGAAAAATTTAACTTTATATGGGCAACAGGAACATCCACAGTTAGAGGAAAGTATTTCACACTTCAGCTCACAAAGTGATTTTAAGAGGAAACTTTTCCTACAGGACAACTACTTCTTAACTTAAAGGCTGCCTTCCTCAGAGGAGGCTGATCATGGCTGGCTTCAGACACACTATTGATCTGAGCTAAATCCTAGTCTGATAACTACAGAAATTCCTACAGGAAAGTTTCTCCCTCTGGCCAAAAAAAATTGTGTAGGAACAGAAATGTGGGGCAAAACCATCATTTGTACATAAATTTGTGCCTCTGTTGTAGGACATGTAACTACACCATCTTGCCGCAGTTAGAAATCTGGCATGCCAATTGTATCTGGCACACCAACTGAATCTTGCTATCGGATTCCTTTTGGAAAAAAAATAGAAGCACACAAATGTAATGAAAAGTGATTTTATATATATATATATATAAAATACATCTATAATTAAGCTAAAAAGAAACCACATGAAGCCCTATGTTTTATTTGTGTAACTTAAAAGGTAAAACATCTACCAAAAAGAAAAAAAAATCAAGAAAAAGCAATGTAAAATTGATAGAAATAGGGAAAAATATCAAATGAGCCAAGCTGAAATTTCAATTTCAAGTATATTTGAGCTTTAAAGAAATTTTCTTCTGGTTCAAAACTGCATGGCTCTCGATTATTTTGGATGTAAGCAGAAGTTCTTAAGAAGTCAATTAATAGCCCAGCAGGATATCTCTACTAAAGTTCATGGCAGCAGTGAAGGAGCAAGGCTTTGGTGTAATTTAGTCCCAGAACAGAGCTAACCTTTGGGGACTCCTCTGTACCTCTGCACCAGCAATTGTTCTGCTTTGGCCAGGCAGTCCAAAATATGGGACAAAAAAACCCCACAATAACTGTTGGCCTTTTTCCAAATCTTTTGTGTAACTTAATTAATAAACCAAGTAACAAACAACAAATTGGCAGCAGGCATTTTAGGTGCTGTTCATGTGCCAACCATCATGTCTCTAGGAAACAAAACGTTCTGCTCTGCTGAGGAGTTACAAAACAGTTGTATATTGCTGGGTGAATCTGTATCCCAGAGCTCCGATGCACTTCCTGCTGCAGAGGTTTCAGAGTTCCAGTGATGAGGAAAGCTGAAGGTGTGCATGCAAAAGAGCATGGGAAGACAAGGAAAACAGTAAGATTTCCAAAACTAAGTTTTCCTAAACATTCTCGATTTAAAACTGCAGGCAATTGAGACATGTCTGCTTGCAGCACACCCTCCTCAGAAAACAGTCATTCTTAAGCACAATGCAGAGACTATTTTGGAGCGTGGTAGCAAGGAATGTGATAATCCGTCTGAAAAACAGGTTTCCTTTTCTTTTTCCATGCCGTTTTGTCATAGACTAATGTTGAATGGGCAAACCCCAAATGTTTGAAGTCAAATTATCTCTTTGTAGTCAATGAAACTGGTAAAATACAAAATAAGTGGCATTGGCTATCTGATGATTCAGGCCTGTGTGCCCTTAAGGTCACAGGAAAATTAACACCACTTTCACCACTGACTATTCATACATGGTCTCCATCATTTGGATCTCTAGTGCCACGTTCCAGTGGGTCCGCTCTAGTAACATATCAAGTTCAATAAAAGGACAACAAAGAGCCTCATCCTGAACACATTTTCCAGAAATCATGTGATGTCACAAATTCCTGAATTTCACAACTCATGGAACCATCGATCTTATTTTTGCATTGTCAAACCCATATTTTCCAGCAGACATGCTGCTGTGTTAATCTAAGGAAAAAGGACTCGCTAACCTTCCCCTTACCTGAATGATTTAATTATTGAATTATGTTGGATTCTGCAGAGGGAACTGCACATGTTTAGACTTTGGGGCCTGCCCGAAGTCAGCTGAAGTACAAGAACTTGTCTGATATTCCTTTGTGCACGGGCTAATGGCAACGAGGGCAGAAAAACAGCTTCCCATAAAGCTGAGTTACTGTACGTGTTTATGTCAGAGTGAGCAATAACCTCAAAGTCTGATCAAAGTGCAAAACAACCACCAGAACTACCTACAGCTATCAGGCCTTGCTTAGTTTAGAAGTGTGACGTTCAAGAACTAGCTTAAATTCCATTATTTTCATTTTACTCTCCAGATTTTGAATACAATTCCTATATTTCTTAATGAAATTTTTATTTGGTTAGAAGTGAATTACTATGAAAATAGTATTCAATCTATGAAAATAGATTGAATTATAAGGAAATAGTCTTGAAAAAAGTTGCTTTATTATGAAACTTTGGCCTTCCTGTAACTTCTAAAATGGCTGTATTGTTCAATTTCATTCTCTATCAACTTTCTAAATTGCTGGGGGAAGAAGGGGGAATGTTGTTTAAAAACCAAAAATAAATATACATAAACAGTTGCCATGTCTCTACCCACATTAAGCATTTGCAAAGCCACTTCACATTAAAAAATCCTGTAGTGTGAAAGATGGCTTGGATATTTAAACCAAATCTAGCTTAAAAACAGAATTGGGGGAAATGGATAGGATGGCTCAAGAAAGTTCCACTCTCACAGCTGTCAGCTGAGAAGAAATGGGGGAAGGGGGAAATGCTGAGAAAGGAATTTATGGGGTTTTTTGGCAGTGAAGAGAGGAACATGCCATCCCTGTTTGAAAAGTTTCAGGGTGGGAAAGGCTAAGGAGGGGCTAACATACTATACATACCTTTATGTATATTTTTGAGGCAGGAAAACAGTGTTGTGTTTAAGCAGAGTTCAGCAAGTGGAGAGGGAGGTGACATTCGCTCTGGCCATTTGGTTCTCTTAAATAAGCCCACAATTTACAGCAGGCTGAGAACAGGCACAGGAGGTGGTAAGAGGCTGCCCCACAAGAAGACAATACAAATGTTGTGTACCTTGCATCATATATGTGAGAAAATGGAAATAACGTTTAGTGTCTGGAGGAAAGATATTAGAAGTGTTTATCTCCAAGGCCCTCAGAGGTGTAGGCTCCTGCAAAGTTACACTCACTGGCTCACAGCCTTTGAATTCCCAGAGCTAATTCTCAAATTAAGTACCCTGTTATTGTTACAGCCACACTTCTGGGTACCTTGCATGACAACTCACACAGAGAAAGGGAGAGAAGAATTAGTCTTGTTTCCTGAAGCTACAGGTGAAGACATTAACATGAAATTGTAGACCAGGGGAGAGAGGGAAGGCAGGCCAAAGGTATTCTTCCCAGCAAGTTTAAAGCTGCAAACTTTTCTTCCTAGACTGGAAGAAGAAATGGGATGAGACACGTAGCTGAATAATGCTACATCTATGGGGATGTTAGAAACAAAGACATAATTATGTAAAAGTTTTGTAAGTTCAGCTCCACTCCACAGAATAAAATTGTGAATATACTGGGCATGGTATATCCAGTTTGACAGATCTGAGAGCCACTAAGGATGCAAAACTGCACACATAATTCAAGAAAAAAAATTGTCTGAAACACATATGAAAAAGGCAACATCCTAAGAAAGGAAAGAGGACACTGCAGGAAGAGTAAGATGTGTATGAAGTAATGAAAAACAGAAGCATTTGCTTGAGAACTGTCACAAAGTCCACCTCAGAGTAGGAACCACCATCCACTGACACCTATAGATAGAGTCCGGTCAGGGCAGAGTCCTCCTAAATCAGATCTTCTTCTTGGAATGGGATGAAAACCTTCCCAGAGGAATGGAAAAAATGTCCCAGCTGATTAACACAAAGTATTACAGTGCTCTCAGAGAGGAAATGATAAAGAAGATAATTTGAAACAGTTTGATTCCTTTGAATATTCCTCTGCTGTTGTTATTTTTCTGGGCCCTCCCCAGCTTGCCCTCACCATCGCATCAGTAGTACAGAAACATGCAGCGCTCTCATTCTTCTAAATCAGTGATTTCCAACTATTCCAGAATATGACCTCGCATTACAAGAACACTTTCTGGAGTCTGACACCCGCTCCTAAGCTCAGAAAAAAGTTGGTCCCCAGCCTCCTAAAAGCTGTCTGCATCAACCAGACTAATTTCCTACGGACAACAGAGAAGTTGGACCATGGAATTGGGATAGAATATGTAGAACAGAAAGAGGATGAATCTAACATCACAGTGAACTTGCACATACCACAACTTGCACATACCACAGTGTTCACTATGAGCTTTCTTCTTTGATGAAAACTCGGCTGAAATTAGCAATGATCAAAATTGTGTCTTACTTTCCTGAAGGTTTACTCCCTTCCCTCCACCTGTTTACATCCCATACCATTAGCCAAACATGGAGATTTCTGGTTGAATTCTTCAACATTATGTCCTGCATGGTCCCAGTTTTTCCTAGAGTTTTTCAGTGTCCAGCCCAAGCACTGCCTTCCGAGCATGGTCCCTTTTGGTGGTCCCTGGCATTTGGGTGGGACACATGCTCACTTCAGGACAGTGAGGAGATCTGACATGCAGCCTCACACTCAACGTAACCATCTGCTGACACAGTCATGAGCTGGAAATCCATTTCTTGCAGCAATAGAAGGGACCAACATCCACAATAACTGTGCACTGAAAACTTGCATTTGTGGCTCCATGGCCAAAACCACAGGAAAACTATTTTTAGCACAACGGAGCTCTAAATAGTGGAAGCACTGAAAATTTAGCTCACATCATGGGCCAAATTCTTCTTCTGGTTACACCCACTCTATGGAGAAGCTTGAGTATAGTAAACAGAGACACTCTGACACAGAAATTAATTTTTTTTTTAAAAGTGAAGTTTTGCTTATGAGTAAAATAAGTATTTTAAACTTTGAATGAAGAGGGGTACGCATCCTCCAGCATCTCCTCTGGAAATAAAAGAAAGGGGAAAGGAACGATTTGAAATAGAAGCTCTCTATTACAATAACTGTATCTGTTATGATAAAGGTAATTCTTCCTACTGTATATGTGTGAACCATACCCAGAGCTGACATCTCTCCATTCATTACACAGCCACTTTTGGCTTAGGCCAGTGAAAAGAACACTGAGTTTATCTGTATCTTGAGAGAAGGCGACGCAGATGAGTGTAACCTATGAGTAACAAATCAGGTTTTAATAGCTAGACCTACATTTAATTACTCACAAGCCAACTTTCTAACAGCCGTTTTATCACCTCAGGATTTCCCAACACAAAACAATTAGTGATGGCAGTGTAGAGCACTCAGGCTTTCTCATGTACGAACTGACAGGACCTGACTTTCTCCTTCTGGGTGTAATTCCAACAGAGTCACCAAGTTACAGGATGCTGGGCCTTTATAACTTGCATTTAAATTTTGTGGCACACTTAGGGACACAATTTTTTTCCCAGCCCCATGACCAAATAGTTGGGTTTAATAATTTCCTCTACCATATCAAGGTCTGCATATACAAGCATAATAATGTCTATTGTAAATTAAAGTGCTTTTGGGCATAGTGTAGTACAGGTTTAGGACAGTGTGTTACAAGCTATTTGCTTTCTCTTACCAAAATTTCCACAGAATTTTTTTTTCCTTTTTTTTTTTTTTATTTTTATTAGGAGAAGAGGGAACTGGATCAGTTTCTAAAACAAAAAGCTTTTGGAAAAGCCATCAGATGAGAAAATCACAAAATAGTAATATAGTAAGGATAATGTTATTTCTCATTCACTATCTTATTGTTGATGAGTTTTCTTGCACTCTTTAAGCACTGCCCTGTGACATATGTTTTAAAAGGAAGTACAGGAAGGAAAATCAAAAGGCAAACAACACATTTTCAATTTGGTTACATTTTTTCTAATCTGAAACAAATTAGGATTATTGTTACTGTCTAAATACCTTCATATGTAACACAGTAAAGGGCAAAAAATAAATTCATAAATGCTCCAGCTGCTTAGCTGGGCCCTGTGTAAGGCGCTGCCACTAAAACAGTCCACAGCCATAATTACAATTTGCCACATCTTGGGAATGACATTTAGGATTCTCGAGGCACTTTTAGATAATTTTTAGACTCCGCGTAGAAGTTCAGCTGTCACAAAGTCAGTTTTATTTTGTAACAGATTTTATCCTTTGGAATGTTATGTTTGGAGTGAGCTGAAGATATGGAAAAATATATGCAATATCGTTTGCTTACCCGACTGAAATATAACTCCTAAAACAAAGCTGAAACTTTTTTTTTCCCCCCTTAATGTTCATATTTCAGCCTGTGCTTGTCTACAGCTATTTAGATTTGGAAGTGGGGGCGCCGAGGGGGGGAAGCAGGAGAAAAAACTCTCTCCTACTGCACTATTCCGACTCCATTAGTGGAGTCCTGCTCTCTCTCCAGTAATTAAATAAATATTTAACATTGCGGGATTTAATTGGAATCTCAAAAGTTAACAATAGCCTCAGCTATCGGTGTCGCTATCTCAGGGATTCTGTTTTCACAGGGGTATATTTAGATCTCGGCCGTATCGCCCACTTGCATTACGAATAGTACAACCCTCTCTCTTAAAAAAAAAAAAAAAAAAAAAAAAGAAATACCCAAAAAAACCCAAAAAAAAAAAAAAGGAATACCGAAAAAAACCCCAAAAAACAAAAAACAAGAAGCTCGGTAAGATCTGGAAACTTATAAAGTGACGCCATCTCCGCAGATCTCCTTCCCTGCTGCACAACGTACTTCAAAGCGTAACAAATGCAGTGGCCGGCAGGCTCGCGTAAAAAAAAAAAACAAAAAAAGAGCCAAACAAAAAGCCAACCAAAAAAAAAAAAAAGCAGTAAGGAATGAACACAGCATTACCTTCCAGCAATTACTGCAGCTCCATTTTCTCACCCTTTATTTTGTCACTGACTCCCTCCCGAGGGATCCCTATTCCCCTCTCTCCCTTGCCGGCGGCAGCGGCCGGGGAGGAGCCCTGCGGAGGGTCCCCAGCGCGCCGGGAGCAGGGACGGGGCGGTGACACCCCCGAGCTGCCGGCAGAGAATCCACATCCCCGCTTTAGAAACTTTCTGCAAAACTCGTGTGTCAGGTCTATTTTTGCTTCCTTCTTTCATCCTGTAATATCGCTCTTCGCTCCGATGCAACGCAGCCATCTTTTGTGCTGTGCCTTTCCTACAGTCCCTGGATTTTGCCGGTGTAAATCCCGGCTTTCCCAGAGCACGCTGATCCCTTTTGATGATTAATTTATCTAGTTTGCAAAACGGGAACAACCACAATCACGGTGTATTGACTCTTTGCATTAAGTCTCTCTGCACAAAAAGAATACGCACAATCTGAGTTTTTAATGGATATAGATGTGTATATACATGTATAATACATATAAACAGATATGTATACACTTATTTAAGGCATTCACATGCTGTGTCTATGCTCACATCAGCACACACACCTCAAAACTGGGAAGTTTAATTAGGATAATGGTGCTTTTCATGTAAAAATTACAATTATAAAGTATGAATGATTTTTACACCAGGCCTGCGTTTGCATTTTACTACTCTGTGTGTATAACCAAGATGGCAGAACTAGAGAGTAACATTTGTAAAGGAGAATACAGGTCTGCAAGAGACAGATTGTTCTCTGTGTATCTACTGAGCTAAACACAATAAAAGCCGATTAGTCTTGTTGACAACAGAGCTCACAGAGGTTCCAAAGTCCAGTTAATAGGAACAGTCTGACAGCTGCACCCCCATAAAAGAACCACTTAAAAAGGAAAATAAAATTTATGTGATTAGATGCTTGCAGAATCAAAACATTTTTTATTAAAATAATGAAATTATTATGATTATGGCTAATCATTAGCCCTTGCTCTTCATGAAGATGACTAGAGCTGTGCATGAATGACCAGCTCAGCCCTCTCAGACCCAGTTTGGGAGAAACCTTGTGTCTCTCTCACACTGCAAGCTTGAGTTCCCTTGCCAGAACACCAATGTTCTGACAAGATTTGAGAAAGCAGAAAGGAAAGTTAAGACCCCCTGTAAGGTGTTGGCTTGTCAAAGGAAAGTCAGACTTTGCAGATCACTGCTGGTTTTCTTGGAAAGATTCAGCCAGAGTGTGAGGAAGATATTCTGATGTATTCTACCTGGATTTTTAAAAGGTGCTTGGCAACATCTCCCACTTTTCTTAGGGAAGATCATCTGCCAGAGAAGAGGAGGTAATGGTCTCCTAAAAGGTATAGCTGCTCAACAGAAAGGCAGCAAAGAGTGGCAGTTTCTGGTTCCTCAGAAAGGAACAGCAAAGGGAATTTCGCCGAGAAGAGTGTGCCCATTGGTGCTGCTCAGTGTGTCACTGGGTGAGCTGGAAAAGACACTAAGATGAGCTGTGGATAACAAAGTCATGGACAAAAGTGAAGATGAGGACTTGATGTGAAGAACTGAAGGAGGGGTTTCCCTTACTGAGTGGAAAATAAAAGGTAGATGAAATCCTGTCTAAATGTAAATGCAAAGCAGCACACATGGGGGTGAAGTAACATCCAAGATTACATGATCTAGCATATTATCACCCCCTAGCTATATTTTGTAATAGGTCAGTGCAGTATTGAATGAATTTTTGATCACCAAGGCATGCACTGAATATCAGGAATTGCTACAAAAGCAATCGCAAACAAAGCAAAGATTGATTCCATATTGGGAATTCCTGGTGCACCTGCATCACAGGTTCCAAGCAGAGGGCCAGTTCTCCGTCTTAAGAAAGAAATGCCACGTGTCGTAGAGGTACAGACAAGGCCAAAAGGAGTGATCTGAAGATCAGATGGGTCCCATGCAGAGCATGCCTAAACAGTCTCTTCCATCTGGAAGAGAAACAGCTCAAAAAGGATATTAAAGAGGCCTGCACAAAACCCAAATTGAAAAGGTGAAAGAAGCCTTTGTCTTCAAGTTCTGGAGGAAGAAAGTTTAGCTGCAGGCTTTTGAGAAGAAAAAGGTAGTTCTTCACTCAGTGTAATAACCAATTCAAATTTCTGCCACCAAACATTGTGGATACTAAAAGTTTACATGAATTCAAAAATCAAAACTGGTGACAGAGCAAATTCACAAAAGAAAAGCCCATTAAAAGTCATTAAATCCAAGACACTGGTCTCTGGCCCTGGCAGTCCCATGGTTGCAAATTGCTGGGTGAGGATTCCATGCTATCACTGTTTTCCCAGCACTTGCCTTCTTCCTCGGGGCATCCCTGTTGTGGCTGTTGGACAGGGCACTGAGCTAGGCAGGCGCTTGATCCCACCTGCAAGGGTCATACTCTTGTTCTTCACACGCTGTCAGGAGAAGTGCTTTTCATCCTGGAGCTCATCTCTCACTGCAGTCATATTTTATTAACTATAATATCACAAATTCTGGTCTGCATTTTTTCTAAATTGTGTGATGCCTCAGTTCTACCTCTTCATCAGTCTACAAATATTTTACATCTATATAAATTGCACATATAAATACATCTGTTAATAGGAATAAAAGTCTTCTATTCAAAAACTGTGAAATCGTTTTCGTTTATGTACCACTCTGGCTTCCTCAATAGGCTCAGAAGCAAAGATTCCAAAAAGTCAGTAATGAGTTTACACTCTGAGTTTTGAGTTTACAACTCAAAAATGCATCAATTATTCTAATCTACATTAAGAAACTACTATTAAGAATTCCACATTAAAGGTAATTTAAATAGAAACCTCAAATTAGTGAAGCTTCAGTATGGTGGAGCACAACTATGAGAGCTCATAGCCCAGTGCAGATAGCGAGTGAACAAACCCTGTTGCATCTTTTCATCCACAGTTTTGTATCATTACGTACAACAATGAATGTTATGTTTTGAAACAGGCCTCTGGTCTCTTCCAGTGATACCAGGGCTGTGTAATAACGAGAAGCTTCCCCTCACGCCAAACAAGAAAAAAAAAAAGGCTTTTTTGCATTTTCTGTGAAGAGAAAATGGTAGCAGGCAGAACAATCATTTAGCATTTGAAAAGTTTTGTTTGATAGAAAAAAAATCCTTTTGAAACAGTAGTGCCAGTGAGGAACATCTAATGGAAAAGCAACTTCCAAAACTTGAGTTTTGACAATGATGCGATGGGATTGCAGCTGAACTTCTCCTTTTGTCCATTCTCCTCCTTCTCTAAAGTAGCAGTAAAACGTAATGTATTTCATGAGGTATTTTAACAAATATATATAGGCCAGTGGAACAGATTTAGGCCAGAGATACTTTGGTCCAACTCAAAAGGACGGCAAAATACTTGAGGAATATTTGATTATTTCACTTTCTAAGAGAAAAGCATTTGTATTCCTATTAGAAATACAAAGAAAATAAGGCTCAGCTAGAAAATGCCTCATGTCCAAAATCAGTCAGATATATCAGTGGCAACTTCAGAGCTCAAGCTTTTAATTCAGCCCCCAATTTTGATGCCAAAGAGTACTCTGATGCAGAGGATCTTGGGTGTATAAACACAGAGCAGTTATAGTTGCTCTGCAGTTCCCTCTACCCCTAAATACTGACATTTTGGGGTTTTGTAGAGCAAGGAGGTTTTTCCATTCTAGATTGCCAAGGAGCTGTTTCTGCAAAAGCAACACAATTCAACTTGAAATAAGCTCTTTCCTGCCTTTCTTATACAAAACTCATCACACCCAGATTTTAATATTTGTGTTCTTGTTTCAAACCTACTCTTCTAATTTATTGTATGAGCAATGTCTTGATTTTCGTTCTGTTGAACAAATTTCTTGGAAAAATCCTGGGTTTAGTGCCAGGTATTATTAGTGGGATAGTTGGAACTGCTGATAGAAGGCTATAAACTTCGGTTTTAGGAAAATACTGATTAGTGCTTACATTTAAGCGTAAGAATAATCTCCCATTTATTCAGTGAAGTATTTATGGCTGTGCTTTACTTTAAGCACACGTTTAAATTCAATTAGCTTCATTTTAATAATGGACTTAAGTGCTTTGCTCTCTCAGGATAATAAGGCCATTGGCATTTCATTTAGCTGGCTGAGCTTGTTTTTAAGTAAATTTTGTACTCTCAAGCGCAAACTGACAAACATGCAAATAAGAGTTACCTTTTTGCCTAAAGACAGAAAATGATAAACCAAGTAGTTTTCCAGTCCATGAGGGGAAACACCTAGGCATGGAATAGATTTTCATTTCCCTGATACTATCATATTAATTGTCTGGAAGTGAAACACTGCCTTGCGAGGAGACTTTGTGCCATCTTTGATCTCCTTCTGTACTTGAGCAAGGAGAGACATAAATGTTATTTTCCATTGAAATGAAGAACGTTTGTTTGCTTGTTTTCTAGACAAAAGCAAATGTCTTTGAGACATTGTGGGCCATAGCTCCACTTGATATAAATTGGCACGTCTCTTTCATTCCAGGGGAATTACACTAATTTTACACCTCAGAGTACATCTCGGAGACTTTCCACATCATGCATAAACTTGAATAGAGAGATTCTGTAGCATGAAGTGAGATCATAATACGCAAGTGTTTCACAGACATAAAACTATGAGGTCTGGGAACGCTTGACGGTAGCTAGTAAATACAGTGTGGTCTAGTCATTAAGTGGGACCAATTGTTTATAAGGAGAATAAACCAGTTGGTAGGCAGAGCCAAAAAGCAGTTTTCTTTACCGTGGCACTCCTAATTAACAGCTTTTCTCCACCAAAGCAATAAAATGAAAAATTATGGTTTTATTAAGTCTTACATGGCTCAAAAAAAGCCCTTTCAAATGTCATTAACACTTGATCTGTTCACCAGAGAAGTAACCATTTTAAAAAGAAGTAAAAGAATAATTGAGAAATTTGAGCATTAACCAGCTTACATCACTGGCAAGGTTATTTCTGATGCAAATTGTGAACTGGCCTAAAACAATGCCAATTTTACCACCATTCAATGTTAAAGGAAATAAATTGTGTTATGTTGTCATAGTTACTTCAATTAATGTGAAATGAAAGACTTTCAGTATTTTCTAACACTGTTAGTATTTATGGAACCAGACCAAACGCGAGACCAGCAAAATTGGAATTTCTGGTTTTCATGCAATTACTTCTGTGAACAATATTAGCAAAGGCTCAGTATGAAAAAATACCTTGAACGCATGTAGCACACTTCCATTTTTATATTGTGAACATTACTGCGATTATTTTCACATACAGGAAAAAGTATTCCTAGCTGAAGAACAACGGTACTGAACGGATATTGGGAGAACGTCAGACAGGAAACTTGGTACCTTCAAAACCAAGAGTTCGGAGTGATTCACAGCCAGTTTAGAGCAGCTCACCTCTACAAGACCTGGCAGTGGCCGTGGGTACAACCAGCACCTGAGCTGCCACATGCACCTTGAGCATATCCATCATGTACCCCGGGGAAATGGTCCAGCCTGGAGAGGTGGAAGGAGAGTGGGTTTTGCCTCCTCTGGGCCAGAATTGCTGCAGGAAGTTCATATGAATGAGAATGAAGTGAGACACTGAGAAGTTTGCATGAGCACTTAGGGGTTTTCTCTCAAATTACAGCATATTGGTGCTGCTGGTGGCTCAAAAATTGAGACAACGTAATGCTAAGTAGGATGGCTTCCCCATGTCCTACCCTTGACTGACAAACACCTTTTTCCAACTTGAAGAAATAGGGGGTTCGGTTTGAAGAGGTCTCTCTGGCTGACTGCTCCCCATTGTCTGCCTTTTGCCCTTTCCACTTAAACTTTCACAGGCTTTGCATAATGCCGCGTATAAGCCCTAAAGATATTGTTTAGTCCTTTCTTCTAAAAGGTAAAAAAAGTCTGAGGACAGAATGATTTCAGGCTGTTCAAATTCCTGACATGGAAAACCCTGTGGTTAGTCAAAAATAATCCTGTTATTTCCACCCGTTTTACAACACTATAACCATCACTTCCCGTTGGGTGGTTTTGAAGCTACATCAATGCGAAGGGAGAACAAAGTTAAACCATCCCATCTTCTGAGTACAGAAGGGCTTTGGAACCTCCATAAAAGTTCACTTCCTTGTTGTAAAGGATAATAATTCAGGACAATTCTTCATAGGTTCTTTGCATTTAAACATCAAATGACACGCAAGGCTTCAGAAGCACTCACAATCTCGGCTGCGAATCAGAGGAAAAAGAAAGCAGTAAGAGTTAGTAACTTCTTTGCAGCAAATCATCGTTTACAGCTGGTTCACCATGAATGTGTACCTGAGCAACCACTCTGAGTTCATAAAGTTCAGTGAATTCAGTAAATTTAAGTGAATTATTGTATATTACAGGCCAAGTCATATGTGTTTTTTATGCGGGCAAAAGCTTTGCTGTTTCTTTCTGAATAGGGCCTGATTAACAACAGCAGAATTCAGCTCTATGTTAATGCACCATTTAGTGCCCCACTTTTGCACAGTGCAATGCTGCATCTGTGCCCATTTCATGTTCTCAGCTAAGTTAAAAGCCAAAAATAATAGATTGAAATGGTGCATTACAAGTATCTCACACATAGTCTTGCTCATAAGCTGAATGGCTTTTTTTATAACCAAAAAAATGGCCTCCTTTCCCAACTGAAGGCCTTTTCTAAATCTGAATCTGGCTTTTAAAATTCTTTATGGTAGCAGAGAGAAAACCCCCCAATCTCCATTGATATTGTGCCTACAGATTGTCCCCCTTGCACGGGGCACAAAGCACTGCCCTGGCCGATGCGTGGTTTTGCGGGAATCATCCATTTTTATCACTTTCAGTTATTGTTGCCTTCCCTTGCCACAAATATTTCCCACAGTGCCACTGTTTTCCTTTGGCCTCCTTACTCATCCAAGCTAATAGTTAGGGGCACACTGGGCATTTTGTTATGCTTTTTTTTTAATGTTCTCGTAAGCATGAAAACACTCAGTAGGGATTCCATTATGTTTTAGCACTTGTGTTGAAGGGTGAAATAACTTCACAGGCTGTCAGAGGAGTGATGCATCATGAATAGCTCCTTCCTTTATTCTACATATTTTTATTTAAACATTCCTAACCATGTTTTGTAACAAGCTGTTTTCACTGTACTAGACTGTCCGGAGGAGGAGGATCTGTTTTAACTTTCAAATGACCATGAAAGATTGGAGAGAAGTAATAAACAAGAACATCTCTCTGTTAAGTTATCAAACTTTTTGCAGGGATCTGCAGCTGGAGAGCCAAACATTAGCAAAGAATTTTTACCTTTGTTCAAGGTTTTGCTACCCTTGTTTTCAAAAATTTTCATTGTTTTCACCTGGGTATTGATTTCTTCTCAAACTGTGACAATTTTGTCTCTTCTGTAATTTCTTTGAAGGCTGAATGTGTTCAGAATTTACATGGAGAGTGCAGTGGACAAACCAATGTCAAAACCCCATTTTTTCACTGACAGTCTTCAAAGTTTTGTCACAAAATTCTGTTTCCAACACAAGAAAATGCCAGCTTTGCCACTTTTACTCTGTTGCAAGAATTCATCTCATTACCGCATTCAGCTAAATAACTGCACCAAGCCTTTTATTAGTGGACATCTCTGAAGAGTGAAACACCCAAACCTCCTTTTACAATGTCAAATGTGTGAAGGTCATTTACCCTTAGCGGGTGGCCCTGCCTGGAAGGGATTGTGACACGGTCAAGAATGGACCATCCGGGAGAAGAGGAAAGGGCATTTTCCTCCTGTCAAAGCTTTTCACAGTGCAGTTCAAGCCTGAAGTTACTGAGTATTCCTGACTCTTCCTCACCCCTTTAAAACAAGTACGTCAACAGTGGAAGGGTTTTGTTTATGCACAAGTTGAAGTCAAGTCACAAAAAGTTTGCAAAGTCTTCGCTGTCTGATAGTGTCCTTCTGGCTTACCCAGCTCCCTTTTGGGTTTTCTTTTGGAAATTCTCAGGTGCTGGCCAAAGCCACCGACTCTGATGGTACATCAAACCAGGACGACACATGAATAGCACTACAGCCTTCGTTATCTTGCCTTATGCACTGACCTGTGCTTGCTGTTAACATTTCTTAATCAAGCCACAACATTATATGTTCCTCCAGGTGTTCACCTTTAAAAACAGTCTAGATATAAATTCTTGAATGCTAAGTTGAGAACCTAAGAGCAATTTCTTCACAATACTTGAGTCTGGAACATCTGTTGTCACTTTGCCTAAACCCCCGCATGGTGAGCATGACACGTGCTGCCTCAAGGCAGGCTGAGACTTAGGTCATGACTCAGAGTGCTGTTAATCTTCCTTCCTTAGGGTTTCCTTCCTCCCTGTGTCCAGGAAGTAGGTCCTACACCAGCTTTCTGCCTGGAACAAAGCGTGGCCCCACCGCGGCATCTCGAGCTGACTTCTGGCAAAGGAAAGGAGTTCACTGCACACACAGCCCCATCAGTTCCTGTGACATCCAGGGGAGGGACAGAGCTGCCCTGCTGAGACTGCTCACTTTGATGTCACTCCTGGTAGTAGTATCAGGAGCATCAAGAGCATGGAGCTTGTCCAGGGATGTGCTTAGCAAATCCAGACCTGGCCAGGTTTGAGCATTCTCTGCGAGTTCCTTCATTTCGCTCAGCATCCACAGGCCCAGGATGCCAGTAGCCAGCAGCTGTGAAAAGCAGGGTCATGGCATACAGAGACTGCAGACTGTGCTGGCTGTGCCTTGCCCAAAGTCACAGGGACATTGTGATGGGCCTCCAGAAATCGGTGGTCTCCTATCCACCCCCACACTGAAACCAGAGCTCTGCTTCCCAGCCGATGCACTGCAGTCTGGCCTTGATAGTGGACACCAAGGTACTTAAATGCAGTGACAAGCTTCCCGTCTCATCATCTTCTCCTGAAGTAAAAAACTGGGAAGGGGACACAGTCGTTTTTACATCAGTCCATTACTCTTTGGAAAAGATGGCAGTGAACTGGACTTAGGCAGCCTGCACAGAAACAGGAGACTGAGAACCGTCTTCCTAAATCTCTGTAGTTCTGTGCAGATTTAAAAGTCCTAAAGACTAAGTTCATTAACAATATTCCCCTTACGACCTGAACTGGGAAAATTCTTTTCCACCCTTGGCTGGGGATATAACCTAAGAATGGTAACACAATATTATCCTATTGACACAGCAGAAGATTCAGGACTGATTAAAATAGATGGCTGTGTGGATTCAGTGGCATAGATGTGCAAACTAAAGGGTAGCACCAAAATAATACCAGAAAGATTTAGAAAAGCAGTGAAACATTTTGGATCTGTCCTCAAGCTGCATTGTCCTTGATTTACTGTGATGGGAAGAGTTGAAAGCAAGCTTTAGCCTCAAAACCAGAAGGAAGCAATAACAAGGTCCCTAAAATATAATGGCAAATTTACATAAAATAAGGAGAAATTTTTGGGAAGTTCTTCACCATGTAACTAGGCTGCTCTTTTAAAGAATTCCACGTGGTGGTTGGGGTTTGCAAAAGCTGTTCAGTAAATTTAGCAGCATGAAGGTAAGAGTCACTTGGGGACCTTTTCAGTTCCACAATGTTGATAACAAATCCCTTTTCTTTTTTTCAGTTTTCTGAGAATTTTGAGAAAAACCTTTTTTCCATTTTTTCAAAATAAAATCAGCTTTTCTTTTCTGATCCATTTGTTATGGATATAACTGTGAACCACAGGACAAAATTGCTGGCTGCATGCAGTGTGTGCTTAAAGGACACAGACCAGGCTTTGGGCTCCCTCCTGCCTCACAGACATTTTATCAGTTGGAAGAAAATTAATAACAACCCAGAACTGATTTGCATTTGCAAGCTCAATAAAAGAGAGGGAATGCAGAAAAAGTAATCACACGGGAATGTACAGAACATTAAAAGCAGCAGCAAAAGGTAGTGTATAAAAGGTAGCTTCATCACCGTATTTTCACTCGAGTACCCCTATCCTCAAATAACCTGCACAGAAATCCCTGGAAGAGGTGGTGGGAGGACTCTGGAGGATGAAGGAAACAGTGTGAGGAGAGCATGGAGCTGGCACCGAAGGATTAGAGGCTACAAGAACTTTTTGGGTTAAACTTCTTCACATCAATACAAAGCTGCCCAGTCACAGGCTGGGCTCTCTGCTGGGTGACCTGCTTTTATCTTCCCAGAAGAACAGATAGGACCTAATAAAGAAAATGGACCCTTTAGATTTTCTCGGTTGTGAATTTTACAGTTAATAAGTCAAAAACATCAGGAGGAGAAGCAGACTCTAGCTGAAGAAGGGGAGAGGAGAGGGCAGGGCTGGACACACAGAGCTCAGCAGTGCCAGCTGCCGTAGCGAGCGGCATTCTTCATGCTGAGTGTGCTGAAACTAAATCACAATGAAGCAGATACCATAAGTCTGGAAGTGTCTGCATCGTGTTGCTCTGGTCACACACTCCTCTCCTCAGGGGAATGAAGGTGCTTGGACAGCCAGAGCCATTGAAGAGATGACTCGTACACACTTCTACCATCTCTGATCGGAAGAAGGAAGGAGAGGAACCATGTACGCCCACAACTACAAACCAGGGGCCTGATCCAGGGTCTATTGAAGTCCATTGAAAGGTTTCCATTGACGTCAGCAAGTGCTGGATGGGCCCCTAGAGTTTCACTGCATGCTCACAGCATCATGACTGATGTCAGCTGGAGCTTCGCTGGGTGAATTTCAGGACTGGCTCAGATGCCCAGCTTCCTCTGCTCTCATGATGGGTAAAAGGGCGGCCTGCAAGGACAGAGCTGCAGGTTTTTAGGCTGGTTCTAAACAAGGACCAAGCTTCTGCATATCGTGCAGCAGCCTTGGGCTGTGCTAAATTAATGCCATCTGCTCCTGGCCTTCCTCCCCTGGCCTCCTCCCACCTCCTCCCTCAGGGGGCTTCTGACAGTAGAGAATAGCTGGAGTACAGTCACAAGCATCACGCCTCTTCCTGTCCCTAACACACCCTTTACACCCTTTGTTTCTCTCTAAGTGTCATGGGTGGAGTAGGATCCCAGTACGCTGGCTCCAAACCAGCTGGCAGCATCTGGCCAGGCTCAGCCCCATTTCTCCCAGACTTGGAGGACCTGAAGCAAGCAGAGCCTTGGCTCTACAATCTCCAGGGGTAAATGAGGGGTTTTTTTCACCCAGGAGAGGAGTTATTTTTAGTGACGTCACTTCCAGCTGAAAGCTTATGAACTTTCCAAATTTAGAGGAGAATTGCAAATACCGTGTGAAATCTTTTCTCACCCGAGGCTGGAACCTTTGCCAAGAGCCCTCTCAGGGCAAGGATCCCACCACTAGTCTGAAAGTTCAAAAGGTAGGGGCCATTTCTCACTATCAGTGTTTGTGAAACCCATTTGAAAGAAAAGATCCTAATTACATTTGGCATTTCTAATAGTCAGTCTCCCGCTAAACAAATGACATCATTTGTGGCATTGGCAGTAAAAGAGCCCACTGTAAGGGACTGTAAACAACAGTCCATCCAGCCTCATTCTGCTCTAACAAAGGAAAGGGAAAGAGGGGGAATCTCGCTAAATGACCATGATGTTCACTTTTTTTTCAAGGATTAGACATGTCCTGATACCTCTGCAAAATGCTTTTGAAACGGTGGATGAAGCACACTCAGAAACTGGGACTTTTGGCAGCCCTGAGGAAATCCCTGTACTCTGCAATGTGCAGCAGCTCAGGCTGGGAGCTTTCTGGATCTGAATTTTGTGGGTCTTAAAGATCTGTGAGGTTGGTTTGAACCTTCCCCTGATGATGGAATGCTGTATTTGATATTTCCATGGGATGCATTTTCCAAAACAGTACTTACATTCACAATTCCTCTTGGAAAAATGCGTGCTCCTTCCTCTTCACCTGCGGGGGCCACAGCTCACCCCTCTGTTGAAGGAGGAAGGGATGGCTCTGTGTAAGCCTAGAAGGAGCTCCTTCTAGAGAGGAGCAAATCAGCTTTTTCAGGGATGACCTCCGCAGGATTTTGGTGTAGCAATGAATCAGCCTGGCCTTACCAAGGAAATACCACGATGCAGGAGCTGTGCACCAAATCATAATTAAGGGAACAGACAAAAAAAATACATATATAATATCTAAGACTGCTGAATTTCAGTCTCAGGTTGTGTATTCTCTAGTTTTTCTATGCAGCAGCCTGTCCCAGGGCTGTGCTGGGAATCAGGACAATGCCGGCTCAGAGTGACCCATGCTGCCAACACAGGAGGATTCTTCAGAGCTCTTCTTTCCTTGTAATGATCCTGCCTGACTCTGCTTAGTTGGTGATATTTGAGGGCTTTGCAGCATGAGGTGGTACGAACACAGGCCATTAATTGTAACGGGATGCGGGTAGGGGCGGTTTGATATCTGCATGCCTGTAACTGTAACCTGCATCCAGCTATTTTCAGCCCTTCATGCAAATAAAAGCAACATTTGCATTCAGATTGCCCTTAGTGCATAGATGTGATGGATGATAAATTAAAAGTACAGTGCAAGGACAATACGCATCTGTTCCATGGCAAAGAGAGACTTTTCTTTTTCCTTGCCAGGTTCTGTAGATGGATGCCTTTTGCCAGGTTTCTTTTTAGGCAATCGCCCTCACCACTGAAAAACATCTGTTCATTTGGGCTGGGAGCTGGAGTACTAACTTAATACTTTCCCACCACTCAATTTTTGAAATCTTCTTCCTAGCTGTGCTTCGGATAGCTTCCTTATCCTAAGGAAATGGCTTCACTTTAGTCTTTTTTTTCATTTGCAAAAGTATGGGATACATTCTTGATCCAAGCCTATGGGAAAATCTCCTCGCTTATGAAAGGGGATGTGTTCATAATGTTCCTTTCTCTTATTAATTTAGTTACAAGGCGCTCTCTGAATCCTGTGCAGTATCACCATGCAAACCCTTTCACGCTAGTTAGGCTTCATTCATAGGAGCACTTGCCTTGCCGAGTGTGAAAGAGGCCATTTATGCTTAATAATGATAATAACCAGCAGTTGGAGACTGGGAAAAGAAAAGAAAATAAAACCCTGCAGAACTTTACAGGAACGGACATTTAGTGTTGCCAGGAGGGTGAGGAGGTCAGACATCTGGTGGTTAGTCTCGCCCTGGATTACAGGCAGGAATGCTCGGCCGCGGAGGTGGGGCTGAGCTGGCCACCGTGGCAAAGGCACTCGTGGCCGATGGGACATGGGGGCACCCCAGTGTGCCCCACATTTGCACCAGACCTCTTCTGTTTGGGGGTGCAGAGCACATGGTGAGCTCCTTCTGCATAGCCAAACTCCCAGGGAGTTAACAGCAAGGAGAAGTTAATGCTCTGGAAAAATTCAAGAGATTAAGTTGGGGTAAAGACTCCCAAGGAAATATTTAGGAAATACCCCAGAAATCAAGTCATATTCATCATTGTTAACCATGAAAATGCCCAACACACAGGATCACAGAGACCTTTGTGCCCTCACTGGGTGGTCCCAAGCTTTCTGGGCACAGAAGCCAGTGACAAACTGTCCTCCTACTTGTAGGTCCTTCCATAAGGAGCCCCAGGCACTGCTGCTTCATTCCACTCCTGTGAGGAAGAAACGTTGCCAGAGTGCTGCACCTGAGAGCATCAGACCTCTGCAGAGTGCTCCTGAGGGAGCAGTGGGATGCAGAGCTCCTAGGGTCAGCTCTCATTTGGCCAAGGTCACTGAAAGATAGAGAGTAAAGCCTAGAATAATGCTGAGCCCACAGGTTGTGTCTTAGTATCACAGTGTACGATCTTAACGATGTTTTTCCTTTGGTGCTGCAATTTCAACACCCCCAGCATTTTATTGTAAGTTATCTCAGACATTCACTGTGTTCAGTTTATGTTCATCTCCATCTATTTTTAACAAAAAATAAACTCAAATGTACATTGGAGCAATCTCTGGAGTATCATGAGACTGCTTGATCACATCTTTTCCTGGCATTTAGTCCATCAGTTTATGAATTATTTTGTTACACTGAGTACATAGTTGATAGTTTAATGGCTGGGAGTGATTGTTCTCAAAATATGGATGGAGTTGTCATGAAAATACATAGCTAGGGTTGCTAAGGCATGGTTAAATTAAGGCATGCATTGAATTCTCAGTTGTTTTAGCTGTTCTTTTCTTGCCATGTTTGGAGAACATCCTATCCAGTGCAATCCTCCAGGACATCTTACTGGATTCCCCATCAGGCAGTGACTAACCCAACGCTTTGAGTCACCAATTTGCCATCCCCGGGCTCCGGCCAGGCCCGTGCAGCAATGGAGGGGCAGTGATTGGCCTCCAGCACTGCCTGTTTTGCAATACCAGGAATTCCTTCCAGCCCCTTTGAACTAAATTCTGAACAGACTTGCACTTCAACAGAGCACTTGGCTCCATGATGCACAGGAAGGTTTTCAGAAGCACAGAAAAGTTCAGACAGCAGTAAGAGCTGGTTTTCCAGTATTTGATTTTTAAGGGTTTTAAAAGCACTGATAGCAACAGATGGGGTCCAAGGAGATTTTCAGAAACACGTATTGAAAGTGTCACCCTGGGTTTGCCTCCCACAGGCCCATGCCACAGTTTGTTCAGAGAAGGGCACCACAGCAATTCCAATTAGAAACTCTGATAAAGAAGATTTTCATTGGGTATCTCTGTACTTTTGACAGACCACAGCATTTCTGGCTTCTCTTGAGAGAGCTCAGCTGACACCAATTACTTCTCTGGTCATCTGTGACCTGTCACTGGGGATATTTTTCATGCAGCCTTACTGACAGAGATCACATGTGTGAGTGGGACGTGGGAAGCACAATTACCTTAAAGGGAGCTCCCCATCACCAGCCCACTTCAGTATCCTCAGTAGATTTAGTCTGTGCCTCCCCATCTATGCACAGTGAAAAGAATATGTACTAAATCCCTATTTTTGAGCAAATGTCTATGGGAAAAGAGCATTATTGGCAATTCCATGCAAGGTCTCAAATCCATGCGGGTATTTGAAACATGAGTAAAGGGGAACCTTCAGACTGAAACTCAAGGAGAAAAAAAACCAAAACAAAACCAACAAAAACAACACAACCCAAAAGAAAATAAAAGGCCAGTCTATGAACATGTGGAAATACAATTTTCAGACTCGCTAAGTGAAACAGAAGCCCTGTATTTATCTCGGAACATCCTATTGCTCTGGACAAAGGAAATCCACAGCAGTAAGACCTAGCAAAGAAAATAGTTTATCATCAAATCCAGTGACATAGATGAATAACTACTCATTGCAACTGCAGTCAACACCTTTCTTGTAAATCCAGCAAATAAATATTCACTGCCCTATACGTGATCTGCAGCCTGCAGTGAAGATGACCCCAAGTACATCCCAAGCACATGGGAAAAGGATCAAAACAAAAAGCACATGATGGTTCTTAACAGAAATGACATTATCCGTGGAAGGGACAAACACACATGGCCTTCAGATTCATGTAAAACAATACCAGGGCTGCAGCAGGGCTGGGACTGGGAAAGCAGATGCTGCCCAGAGCGGGATCTGCTCGCGAAGTTTAATGTGCACAACACGCATCAGGAAATCAGAGCCCTTTCATGTGAGTCAGAGGAGCTCATGGAAAGTGCTTTTCCAGCAAGCATCAATGAACCAGATGACAGAGTCGAGAGGCAGAATTCAGCCCAGGATCCCTAAGTTCACTCGGTCTGAGTTTGCCTGTGTGTTCAGCTTCTTGTGGAGACAGGAGCCAGCTACAGAAACAAGGCCTGGCTTAAGGTCAGGAGCTACTGAAAAATGTAGGAACAATTCTGCAGCGTTTCCTCTTAGAGATGCTGTTATCCACAGCAAGGAGCAGAACATTTCAGCTGGTGCTGGTTCATGTAAAATTAAGGACTCACACAAAGCACAAGGGTCCCTGAGACACACGGGGAGGAGGGAAATCCCCCCCAAGCCACATGTTTTTGACTCCTCCAAAGACAAATTCAGTTTAACCCTCAAATCTAGAGCTGTTTATGCAAATGTAAGAAAACCATCTCTAGCTTTTAATATGTGCCAAATCCGTTGTTTTGGCTAGAGACTCAGATTAGCTTTGGGCCGGTGTAACAGACTAAGGGATTTACCGAAGTCACCTTCACAGTGCCTGCCAAAATTTTATAAACCAAATACAAGATGCAAAGAGTTTTAGAAGCATCCAAAGGCAATGTTGGCCTCCTCGTACAGTACAAAGCTGTGCAGACCACATGGAAGTTACCAGCATTGTTTCTGACAACTAAAACATCTTAATTCTTTTAGCATTAAAGGCAGTTTGCAAAAACATCTTAATTCTTCCGCATTCAGAGTAACAGACGTGGAAAATTTAAGCCATGTTTACAACTGAGTTAGAGCTAAGACACGTCTCAACCATGAAAAAAATGACAGATAAATCTCACTAGATAGAAGAGACAAATATTGGTGGTGTTTATGTTCATGGTGTTCATGAGTATCTCCAGAGGAATTATCTCCATGAATGGTCCTGGTGGAAGGCATGGAGCTTCCTCTGTGTGTGCAGTTGGGAATTCATTGTTTTCTGTGCACTCAGCTTACGGATGGGGGAGAAAGAAACCTCCACACTCAGCTACAGCTGCCTGCAGGGATAGCAAAGGTCAGGTCACCACATTTCAGGTCCTCCATTCTTCTCCCACACCAAGGTATTTGCAGTGAAATCTTGGAGCTCTAAGAAGGCAGCAAAGACTAAAGCTTTTCCTCATCTGTCATTACCAGGCACAAAGAGGTGATACTCAGAGTCCCAGCAAGGAGGTGCAGGTGTCTGCATCCTCGGTCCTCACCACCGCAGCACTCCCAGCCTCCGGGGACCTCCTGTGGGATCTTGCAGAGCCACTGCTGTGCCTTGTGAGCGGGGTCAGGTAAACAGCAAAGCTCAGGCCAGAAGTGACCTGGGAAACAGCTGGGTCCTGTGCAGGGAGGTGGCCACAGCATCGGTGTTGCTGTTGGCTGCCCGCCCTGCCTGGGGCATCCGAAGGGCTGGGGCATCCAAAGGACATGCAGGGAGTGCAGGGACTGCAGCTGCCCAAGGTTTAAGATGTGAACGAGCCTGTCAGAGCAAAGGAAAAGTGTCTTGTGCCCTACAGCTGTTCTTCCCCTTCCTTTCTTAAAAAAAAAACTTACTCCAAGGCCCAGAAGATTATTAAGAGCACAGGGGTGACACCTTCTCTAAAAGGATTTTTAAAAGAATCCTGTCCTTTTTCAGAGTGTTATCTTAGGGAGTGTTATCCCATGAGCATCACGTGAGGCTAAAACTCCCCTCCGCACTGGGAGCGACAACCCTCGCTCTCGGTGAGCCCGGCCCTGGCACTGGCACATGAGCTGCCAGCCAGGGAAACATGCAAAGCAGCCACTTGAAAAACAAAATTCCCCACTTTCTCGTGCATGTGGAATGAGCATGATTTATCTGGGAAGGAATTTGCCCTCAGTGTTGATCTCCTTAAAAGAGACTGTAACTAAAATAGCTACAGGCTGCTCGAAAATTAACCAGTTGTCGTGTGCAGTGGCCTTCCCATTTTTTCGCCTCATGCTAAACCCAAACTCTCGTCCCAGTATCCATGTCAGTGTGTCCTTAGCCCCTCTCCCCAGCAGACAGGGCAGAGATGGGTGTCCCTGCAGGGTCATTGCTAATTCCACAGAAGAGCTGGAGCACCGCTGTCACTGGCAGCTGGAGCAGAAGAGCCGTTCCCAGCCTGCCTGGGCAGAGGGCTTCCCAACAGTGGGAGAGTTATTTGGGAGGCAGGGAAGAAGCCAACTGACACAAATTGCTCACCCAGACAAACAATCAGGATTGCAAGTATCAGGAAGCAGGATTAGAATCACAATTTGTTGGCACAGACATTATTGGCTTAATATTGTTTGTGAAACCTAAAATGAATTGATTGGGGGGAAGGAGGGGAATCAACCACCCACCAAAAAAACCCCGCAAACAAAACAGTCTGTCCTTTGTAGGTTCGTATACAAACTCTCCCACACAGCCTGGGACCAAGTTTTGGATCAAGGCCTCAGCTTGGCTTTCATTTACTGGCCAAAAACAACGGAGTGGATTTACAGGGGGGGCAGGGCTGGGCAATGCGAGGGAGGTTGTCATCTCCTTGTGTTGGCTGGGCTGGTTCATGTTTCCCTGTCTGCATCCCAGCTGTAGCAGCCTTTGCAACGAGGAAGGAGAGGAATCCAACTCACTTAAAAAAGGCCCTTGCTCCTGATGAGTGCCCAGAGCTGGGTAGGATTTAACCCCTAACACCTACAACTGTCTGTAACCAAGAAGTGATATCAAATCTGCAATGCCTGCGGTGAGGGGGCACATGTTGGGCAGGAGAGCTGCCGAAGGCAGTGAGTGCCTGGGGAAGCTCCAGACAATTAGGTGCTGTCCCACACTGAGGCATCATCAGGATGTTTGTTCCAGCATCATAAGGATGATAGGTACCACGTGATGCAGCAGCAGGTTTACCAAGTCTTTTAACTCAGGTCATTATTCACAAAAATCTTTGGTTTAGTCTTTTGTTTAGGAAAAAACAAGAGGTTTTAATGACGCTTTAAAGACATCACTACAAGGACTGCCAGATTAACTTGCCAAAACAGCAGTATTGAGCTCCTGGAAATTCGTGGCAAGGAAACATGGCTTTAATGTACCTCATTTAACTCCTCTTATTCAGAGGAGTCAGCAGGTGTATTTCTGTGAAGCACTCGAGATGCTAATGGAGACAGCATGCAGTCAACAGCCTGTGCCTTGCTAGAACTGGAGTAACACAGTTGGAAAGAAAAATACTCTTTTTCTCTTCTCCCCAGAGGTCTCCAGAGGCAAAGGTATTTTTTCAGTCTCTCAAGATCCAGCATTTTTATTCCTCTCCACGGCTTCAGCCAGCATTTATCCCCACCTCGCTGTGCACTTCACACAGTTCAGATACCCCGTTCCAGCAAACTTCCCTTGGTGGACCAATGCCTAAATATAGAGGCACTCATTTATGTACTACTCTTGCAGTGTCAAAGTAAATACTAAGTGATTTTCTGGAACACAGCTCAAATATCCGCCCTAAACAGCTGATTATTGCTCTTGGAGCAAAGCAGCACAGCCTGGCTCCGTTGAACCAATGTCCACAGGAACAAAATCGGGGCCATGTCACAGGTGAGACAGGACAGATCTGTGTTTGAGGCACGGAGCAGGAGACTTGCCTCCATCCCAAAACATGTCAGAGGCATCCCTGAGCCCATCTAATGCACACTTTGCTCTCATCTTGTGACCAGGCTGTGACCCTGAAAGCCCTCACTGCCCTGCTCACTCACCTGGGGAACTGCTTTAGCACCTCACCTGAAACATCACTGCACAGTGTCTGTACTCGCCCCACGCTGTTGCAGTTCCCATGACCCAGCACGGCCGCTCCCGTTTTCCTTCCTGCAGACCCAGCCCCCCATGAGGTGCAGTCCCTGCCAGCCCCACACTCAGGCAGCACTCAGTGCTGCAGGCTGAATTCCTATTTTTTTGCAAGAAGAAACTGAAAGCCGCCTCTTGCACTTCCCAAGAGAGTGACTACTGACAGTGACTTGTGAATCCACTGTTTTACCCCATAAAGGTAGATAAAGGCTCTCAATTGAAGATTCACCAATCTGAAAGCGGGATGCTATAGCACTCCTTATCCTGGCCTCAGGCAGAGTGGAACAATTCTGGTCTTTGCTTCCAAAACTGCTCCATCTGATGGTGAATTGATGTAAAACATATCCATAACCCTAGCAATGCCCTTTGCTCTAATCTTCCACCCCGAACACCAGCTCCTTTGGCAGCCTCGCAGCAGGGTGCCAGTGCTCACACCCAGCAATTCAAACCTCTTAGCACAGAGGCTCAAGTGCTTAGGAGGGGGAGGTTATGAAACTGCCAAGCACAGCTACCTGTGGGAGGGACTCTCCAGACCACCATCTCCAGTCCAACATCACCAGGGCAGCAGCCTGGCACCTGTGTGAGAATTTAAAGGGAGGTGATGTCTACCCCCTCCTCCCCAAGCCTGGCAGCGCTCCCAGATGCGCCCTGGCCCCATCAGAGCTGCTGTCGGTGACTGTGCAGAGAGCAGTGCCACCCCAGATTTTGCCAAAGGGACATCTTCTACTCCTGGGAACATAACAGCAAGGGAAGAATGGCAGTAGAGGAAGAGACAGATCTTTATTTCTTGACTTTGTGCTCCCTAGGGAGAGCAATGCTAGGGACCAGCTGGCCAGTTCTCGCTCTCCCACTTGCTGCTGGTGCCAAGCACGTGGCAGCAAAGATCAGGATTGCAAACAATTGCTACTGGGCTGGGTGCATCCTAACGTAAGACAGAAGACAGTTGGAGGAGATAAAAAGGGAATTATTCTGCTATTTCCCCACAAGGGAACTCTAGATTGTGCTAATGAGAGAAGAGGACACCTTCTGTAGAGCAATTTGAAGCAATGATGCTGTTTCCCCTGTTTCATTAGACCTTCCTGTGCAGCTCTGAAGAATACAGTCCTTCCTGATGTCCTGTATCTGCTTTGCTCCATATCCATGTTCCTTCTTCTCCACTTATTTTCCTTCCCATGCAGGTATTTGTAGAGCAGTGCAGCCAGCAGCTGATGGGCACGAACTCCCCAGCCCCTCTGCCCTCTGTTTCCCTCTGTGCAATGGATTTCTGGAAACAATGTTGGATTGCTCCTGCTTACTAAATCAGTCCTGGTTTTTACAGCACCATTTAAACTACTTCCTCAGGAAATTTCACAGGCACACTGGCAGGCATTGATTTCAAGCAGAAAATATCCCAGCAGGAAACTTAAAAAGGAAAGATGTGCTGTAATTATATCTGTTCTGGGCTTGCAAGACGGAGGAAGACGAGATATAAACTAACACATGCGCTGGAGCTATAAGGTGCAGTAATGCTGTCATTAATACAATCAAAGCACTCCAGAGCACAATTCAGAGCACTTTTCTTGCACACAGAGTTTTGAAGCTAAAGTGCACAGCTTTCTATTTGGTCACACTCGTGATCCCAGCAGCATCAATGCTAAATGGCACGGACCATCTCCTCTCGTCGTTCCACAATCCAGTTAGATAGGCACCAACAATTAAATACCCGTGACAACTTCTGGTTCACAAAAAGAGTGGGCATGCAAGTCCAGGTTTTCAGTCAGTTTCTAGAAACAATAAATGCTTTAACAGAAGAGAGAAAACTGCACAATGAAAGGGGATAAAGGCTCTGAGAAGCATGAAAGTACTTCACACTGTCACAACAGCAGACATTAATTTTACACAGCTTCTCTAAAACTGCCTTTTTCTCAGCCAGTTCAGGATCTGTGCATACAGTCTGCCCTTTACGTAATCGAATTTATCTGCGGTGCCTTTTTCCTTCAATGCATACATGATTTATAAAGCATGGATGGGTTTTAGGGTGATACTCATTTTCAAGCGAAATTCCCAAATGAAGAAATGAGGGCTAGGGTAGGGGATGACTAGATTTACAGCTTCTTTTGTTTCAGTTAAACTGATTTCAGGTCTCTTCTCTGGAAGGAGAACCCTACTGATCAAAAGGGATGTCCTGCTCTGCTAGTGTCCCAAAGCCAACCCCTCATGTTGGACAACAATACGGACAGTCCAGAGCCAGAGAGGGGTTAACCCTGTTAGCCAAGATCAGTGGGGATAAGATTGAAACCACAGACCACATTGAACAGGCTGCAAGTGGGCACCAGGAGCCACTGAACAAGGATGTTTTCACTTTTAATGTCCTTGAACCTGCACTGGTGAAGACAGCTGCCCTGGAGAGCCAGTCCTTCTCCAAGGCAGCAAAACCAGTAACTTCACCCAAAGGATGACTACAGTGAGGATTTTGCTGAGGTTTAGCCACACTATTGAAAAAGAAACCAAAAAATCACAATGTAATTCTCGTATCTGGAATTTTGTCAAATAGAAACTTGATTTTTTTTTTCTGAACCTGTTTTTGAAGTAACATTGTCATTTGTATTTGTGACACACAAATATCACATTTATTTATAACAGGGGAAAACACATTCATTATTTTACATCTCTGCTCAGAGCAGATTTACCTCTTGTAGTTTGCAGGGGGAAAAACATCTTATTATTGGTACAAACAGGAAATTCGGGCACAACTTTATAACAATGTTTTATAGATCTGCTTTATGGACAGGGCATTCCTGGAGACGCTCCTTTCTCTCCTGGTGACTTGTTCCACTTTCCTCACTTCAGAGCTGAAGAAGAAATCAAGTTTTCATTTCCAGGCTGGGTTTTGCGTTGTTACAGCGCAGCTATTTATACTCCCTGGAACAATAGCTGACCTTGGCCCGGCGCGAGCACTTGCGCACCCCGTGCCTGCATTGTCCCGCAGCATTCCCACCCCGCTCCTGCGCTCCCTGCCCTCCCCAAGGCTGCCAAGCCCTTGGACGCAGGGTGGGGACATCACAGAAATCATAAACAAAGCGAGGCAAGCCACAACGCTCAAGGCTCGACCGGCAGCGTGTCCAAAGCCAGGGGGAGGTGATTTCTCCCTCCCACGGCAAACGTAGGGATGAATTTCCCTGCTGACCTCTGTCATGGGATCGTTTCTGTGCTACCAACAGCTTCTTCTTTCAGCGCAAGCAAACTTCTCCCTGGTGGATTTCTTCCTTTCTTCCTGGCAAACAAGCCAGGTGTCCTGGTTTTCCTCCTGGGTTGTTTTTGCACTCAGAAAACTGCAATTGGCGAGGTGCAGGGCATACCCCGCTGCCTTCACCCTGCCGAGTCCCCATGCCCTGCTCGTGGGGCAGCCCCTGTGCTGCAAGGGAGAGGGATGCTGCCAGCCCCACCGCCCTCGGACAGAGCCTGGATCCCTCCCTGGGAGATGCCGGGACAGCTTGGCAGGGCCCTTGGGCAGATCCCCGGCGCGTTTGTGAAAGCGGAGCCGCGTTGTGCCACCCAGCCAAGGCCAGCGAGCGGCTCAAGGACCCGGGAAGGAAAGGGTGTCAGGAATCCTTCCCGGAGCAGGGCTTTCCCTCGCTTGCCGTGGGGTCAGATGGACAAACCCGCTGGTGTCCAGCCCTGCCCGTGGGGAGCCCAGGGACGCAGCGGTGGCGGTGCTGCTCCGGGCTGGCTGCGGAGCGGGGATCCCCACCAGAGGGACCTCTTGCTCAGAGCTGCGAGCGCCGGGCTCCAGCCATCCCGCCGGGCTCCAGCCGTCCCGCCGGGCAGCATCCCGCCCGTGCCCAGCTCCCCGCTCCGGGCGGCCAGAGGCAGCTCGGTGTTGTCCTGCTTCTCCCTGGGTCAGCGCCTGGGTTCCACTCCTCCAGAGGAGAGCCCAGGGTTTTCTGGGGAGGGTGGGAGGCTCATGCAGGCAGCATCCCATCTCCCGCAGCACGGGGGTCGGGGAAAGAGGGCAGCCCCCACCTTGGCTGAACCCCCTCAGCATGAGACCATCACAGCTCCCCTGAAATGTGACTGTTGGCTGAAGTGAAATCCCTGCAGCGATGGCGAGGAGCAGCAGCCCTCACTTTGAGCCCAGGCTCGGATGAATATCTCTGGATACAACTGCCAAGCTCCCAGGAGAGCAAAGCCCCGTTCTCATTTTCAAAGAAAAGACACATGCTCCTTGTTCCAGCATCAGCTGCCACCGCTGCAGGCGAGGAAGCAGGTGCAGGAGTGACAAGGTGCTTTTGGCCTCAGAGCTTGGCAAAGCTTCTGAGGAGCCACCATGTACCCACTGCCAGAGCATGGGGACTTAAACATGTCAGCCACTTCTACCCTTCCACACCCGTTCCAAATCAAACCTTGGTGAACAAGTGCACGTGCCCATCAGACAGACCAAGATCCAATAACCTTTCACTGGAATCCCATTCTTTTTCTATCTCGTTTAGACCAGAATCTTGTATTTGCAGTTTAAATCCAAGGAGGGAAAGAACATTTCATCCCCCCCATAACATTTGTGTAGGGATTTCATTCTGATTTTTGGATTTCCCAAGCAGAGTGGAATTGAATCAGTACATTTGCATACAAGGGTTTAAGTAAATGGACTCCTCATCTCCCATCAAAAACCACTTTCTTGTGGGATCTTCCCATCTACTCCTTTGAGGAGAGATGGAACACCCATCAATGCCCAAAACCAAGAAGCCATGTACAATTAGCCCCTCCGTGGGTAGACTGGAGGCTGAATGGACCAAGGAGACATTACCAGAGTGTCTGTTTAAGGCTGAGCAATTTCCTCCTCCCTCTCCTAACAGGATGCTCAGCTGGCAGGGTGCCCAGGGGCAGCAGGAGCCTCCCATGGAAGCAGCCGTGAATCCCGGCCGCTCTGGTGGGAGATTTTTTTTCTCTCTAGCATGAATCTGAATATAATTAAGCTCCCACAACAATTGGATTAGAGGTTAGATTGCCTGCCCAAATCCCCAGGAGAGCCGCAAGAACAAGGAGAGGATATGGAGCTGCAGTTTGTGCCAGCACACACCTGCAGCAAACCCCAACCAGCCTCACAAACAGCACCCAGCAGGTCACGTAACAGGGAACGTGTGACCCAGCAGTGCCCGCAGCAGCACTGCCTCCCCTTGTCCCTGAGCCTGGGTTAGCAAAGGCAGCCTCAGAGCAGTAACACTGGGATGGAGTTTAATTGCCGGCGGTATTTGCGGAAAAGGTTCAGGGGTGAGTAAACACACACAAACATTTATGAGTAGAAGTCTGCAATTAAGCCCAGTTTCCAGATGGCTTCCTTGGAAAGGCCCTGCGATTGCTGCTCCATCGCAGCATGTGTGGTGCTATCAGGAATAACACTTTAAAACCTTTCTCTGGAAATGCTCAAAGCACAGAGGTTTCCTTCCAGACCCACATTCCCAGCACCACCTGGTGCTTCCATCCAAGCTGCATCTCCCAATCACATCACCAAATTTTACAGAATTTGGTTTAAAAAGCCCCTTCCACCTCACGTCATCACCAAAGAGATGTTTAGCAGTTTCAAATTTTATTTCTGCTGTTAAAACATCCACCACTTGTCAGGAGTTTTTTGCTCAAATCTGATGGCACCACAATTCAAGCATGCTCTGAACGCACCACAAATCAGATATAGATTTTTAAATATAATTTTGCCGTGGAACAGTTTTCAGTGGTGATAGAAATGGTTGTTTTAAATGGTACCTCAAAAAAGTGGTAGTCACCCACATGCATGACTCCACCTGTTTAAGAATAAACTTTGTGCTGTTTAATAGTGAGATGGCAAAACTCCAATCTCAAAATTGCCCCCAGCCAAAAACATCTTGTGCTTTCTTGCCTGAATGATAAGGTCCCAAACGAGCAGCCTTTCCCTGAGTGAGAAACAATGACTGCAAGCAAGAATCACCAGGGCTCTGAATTATGTGCAGATTAATTCTTGTATTGATGTTAAGGGGGTTTCCTTTCCTGATATGATAATTTCCTTTAACTGCTGAACTTGGAAGGGAGCCATCCCTGTGCAGTTGGGCAGGGCTGCACCGTACTGGCCATGGAGACGATATTTTTGGAGTGTGGGGGGCTGCTCCCAGCTCTCTGCTCCCCAAGTTTCATAGTGTGGTGTCAGGGGGAGTCATCCCACAAACTTCAGCAGTGAGATGCTCCAGCCATGCTCTGCTGACTGGCAGAGGAGGAAAGCCCCCAAGATCTCCCTTGGTTTGCTGCCTACACTGGAGGCTCACTGCGGGGGCTGCTGCTCTGTGAACTCAGCAGCCCCATGCCAACTCCTGAACGTTCCACTAAAAAGCTCAGGTGCTGTTTAGTCTTAGTTTTCCCTTTTTGGGCAAAGGGTGTCTCCCCCCCCCAACAGTGCCTGGTGTCCTCGAAACACCCCATCCTTTCCTGGCCCTTTGATAGTTTAAAACCATTACCCTTTGTCCTAAAAAAGGGTCGATTTAGGTTAGACGTAAGGAAGATTTTTACAATGAGGGTGCTAAAACACTGGCACAAGTTCTCCAGACAGATGGTGGATGCCCCATCCCTGGAAACATTCAAGGTGAGATTGGATGAGGCGCTGAGCTGTTTGGTCTAAAAGGTGTCCTGGGTCATTACAGGGTTGTTGGACAAGATGACTTTTACAAGGTCCCTTCCAAGCCAAAGCATTCCATGATCCTATGATCCATCACTTGTTGTCTGTTCAGCCTTTTACCTTTCCTCCTTGGCACCCTCCAGGTCCCTCTCTGGCCACACAGCTTTCATTCAGTGGCACACGGGTGCAGATGCTGTTTTGATGGGTGATTGAGCAACATCTCCCTGCAGCAATCTCCAGGCAGCACCACACCAACATCTGCTTCAAACCCTGTTTCCTCAGTGCCCCAGATGTGATTTCAGCACAAAGCTGTGTTTCCCCAGTAGCTGAAGCAGCGATGCTCTAAGGATTATGTGTCTGCCTCATCACACTGCTGCCCATTAGCACTCCACAGGCTTGTAAGAAACAATTTAACAGAAACCAAAGAGCTACAAAGGGGAAAATGTTCCCTGTGGCCAAGTTGAACTCCCACTGAAATCCCTGTGTTTCCACTGACTCCAGGGTGAATTCGCTCCAGGGCCAGTCGCTATCCGGGAGACAATCTATAAATGGATGATATTTCTGTGTGAGTCATCTATATGGACAGCCAAATTTAGCTCCTTTCTCCACTAGGTCTTCTGTCTTGTCATTGCTGTTTATGTAAGGAGCTCTGTCCTTCTGTCACCTCAACACTTTAATGACCAGACATTTGGCATCACACACAGGGTGGTGACTGTAGGCTGCAGAACATGAAGCATCACCTCCCAACTTTCTGCTTGAACATGAATTAATTTCTTCCTTCATAGAATCATAGAATTATTTTGGTTGGAAAAGACATTAAAGGTAATCAAGTCCAACCCAACACTGCCAAGTTCACGACTAAACCACATTCCCAAGTGCTACATGTCTTTTAAATCCCTGCAGGGATGGTGACTCCACCACTGCCCTGGACAGGCTGTTCCAATGCTGAAAACACTTTCAGTGAAGAATTTTTTCCTAATATCCAATCTAATCCTCCCCTAGCACAACTTGAGACCATTTCCTCTCATCCTGTCACTTGTTACCTGGGAGAAGAGACCGACCTCCACCTGGCTACAGCTTCCTTTCAGGGAGCTGTAAAGAGCAATAAGGTTCCTCCTGATGTCATCATTTCCTTATGAACATCACCTTCTACAATACAAATATGTTCCCTCCACTTTGAAATAGCACATTGCCATGAAGAAGAAAGAGGGTTTCGGAAGACCACACTGGTTTGTAAAGACGTTTTGTTAGATGGCATCAAAACAAGTGCTTGCCCAGGCTCACGTCCCAGGAGGAGTGGTGCTCCCTGGCATCTCCAGCAGTGCTGTGGTTGTACCAGTTGCAGTAGTTGCCAGCTAGCTATTGCATCCTCCCTCACTGATAACTTTGTCTAACCAACCTGGAGCATGGAGTCTGGAGCATGGAGTCTGGCAAAAGATGTCTGGAAATCATACTTTCAAAACCATAACACAGCACTCAGCTGTTACCTGAAATCTGATGAGCAGCAAGGGAGCAGGGAAGGAGCTACACCCCCGGCTTTGTAGATCCAGACACCAGAAATTAAACAGTAAATTCTGTGGCTGGAGAACTTCAAAATGTCTGAAAGAAATAAGCAGCCTTATCTGTTAATAGGGTTTAAGCAAAGTGAGACCAAGATAGCTCTTCAAGAACACCCTGGAAAACAATGGATCATAGGAAGTAAATCTTTGTCTGCTTCCCCAAACTACCACTCAAGTCAGTTTAAAGGGATTTAGAAGCACCTGATGTGTTTTGAGAGGGGATTGCTGAAGACACTGGCAAGGAGAAGTAATGCAGTAGAGACAGAAGCCCTTGAGAAGCAATGAAGCCTCCCTCAGACTGTGTGTTTGAGACAGAGGAAGAAACGAAAGCTGTAATTACTCCAAGGAGTAATTTCCAGAGCCAAGAATTATCCAATTAAAATAAAGGCAGATAAATATGGGACAAGCCTGAGGACAAGTAGCAGCTCCATATTCCCGAACTGGCTCTCTGTGAACAACGTTTTCTGCCAGAAACTGGGCTTTCTGGAAAGACACAGCCAACTCCCACTTTGGGAGATTCTTCTGGGCAAACCATTCGTGCCCTGAAGATGCCATCATCTCATTTGCCAACCTGTGCTGCTGACCTGTACCTCAAGCACATCACATCAAAGCCAAGGCTTTACCAGCCTCATCCCTCCCTCCAAGGGGGCCCATGACCTCAAAGACTCACAGATCCAATGCAGAATGGGATGTTGTCAGGGGATGGCCAGTGATACCTCTAGACAGCGTAAAAGGATCACATTCAGAAAACAGAAGAAATGAAAAAGCTTCATCTCCTTAGCGGGTGTTTTTCCTGCAGGAGCCAGGAGAGATGGGCTTGGCTGGCTGCCTGCCGTGCCTGAAACACGTACCCTGCCCATTTGGACCTGCCCGAACTTCACTGACTCCATTGCATTCCCGCATTACTTGGCTTAGAATCCTAGAATTGTTAAGGTTGGAAAAGACCTCCAAGATCATCAGGTCCAGTCTTTGACCTAATTCCTCTCTGCCCGCTAAACCATGTCACAGAGTGCCACGTCCATTTGTTTCTTGAACACTTCTAGGGACGGTGTCTCTGTCATTCCACTTAGCGGCACGATTGGCCAAGTGTAATCCTGGAAGGTGTTGAACTCCCACATTTTTCATAGGCTACAGCCAGAGGCTCAATAGTAATGTCAGAGATGGTCAAAATAATTTTTTCAAGCTATGGAAACTGGTTGTATAATGGCTGCTTCCTGTCACCTTCCTGGAGCAGCTTCCCTGCATCTACAAAAGCATCTCAATGCTTTTGTTCTACATCTCATTTCTTGGTATTAGAAGTTAAGTTGTCCTCACCTTGAAAGATGAGAGCTCAGATTTTCTCTGCAGGTAGAAGGAAAACATATTAAAATATAAATATTAATGTGATAGTACCGCTAAAAGAATAGTTGAATGACAGTTCATTTTTCCACTTTAAATGTAATTTTCAGCATTGAAAAATTCCATTAAATTAAATTAAATTAATTTATAGCAACAAAATTAGAATCTAGATAGCTAGAGAGATTTCCTTTCATTTACAGTTCTTCCGCTTTTTTAATTGCTTGGCTCAAAAGCAAGCAGAGCTTTTCTTATCAGTCTTCCATGCTTATTGTTAATTTTCTTCTATAAATGAAAGTCCAGACATCTTCCTTGTAAAAGCATGCCAGAATTTACAGTGGCACCAAACTAAAGCAATAATTCCTGCAGAAACTAAGCAGATTTCATTATTGTCAACATGTTTTTCACATCACAGGAAAAGGTTGGACAAATTCAAATGTCATATAAAAGGTGGGATCATTTTACTAGAAGAGAGGACTGGAGGATCCAAGTCCCTTGATATTTTAACAGTTCTGATTCCTCCTACAAGGCAGAGAACAAAACTACAGAAATACATAGAAACAAAATAGTGAAACATTGTAAAATACTTTTAATTTCAGCAGAATTTAGACCAGCACAGGTATGCAGAAATAAGCTTATTTTGCATCTCTTTCAGCTCTTAGAGAAGGTTTTGGCATCACTTTTAGCTGGAGAGACTATTGCTGCATGAATCAGGTCTGCAAGGAGATTTGTTGAATTGAGGAAGAAGCCAGAAGGCCTTCAAGAGAGAAATCCATCCTGGAGGCCAATGTCTACATTTATCTTTAATCCTCTATTCACCTTGTGCAGCCCCCAGGAATTCCAAGAGTGCTGAGATTAGGCATTTATCTTTAAATCCTCTCAGCATCCCATTAATTTTATTTTTAAGGAAGACTTGTTTTCTCCTTGCTTTCTCCTGCTATAAGCTCTTGTTTGAAAGTTTAGGGACAGCAAGGCCAGGTCCTGCCAACAGACAGTTCCTCAGTCTGTGTGGAAGATTACAGCAAAGGAATAGCAGATGTCAAGAGTCCTTCTTTCTTTAACCCTGAAACGCATTGTGATTTGGAGGGTCTGCAGGGCAAAAAACCCCAAGAGGTTACAGGAGAAAGTGAGTACACAGAGGAGAACACAGAAATGTCTTTTACCGTCACACGAGAACAGAGGCGCTTTCAATCTGCAATCACTAATGGCAGGACAGACAAGTTCAAGAACAGCCTTTAAAGCTAAAAGCCCATTGTTAAAATGTGAAAGGGTCCAGAGGAGAAGCAGGAGCCCAAAAAAAAAAAAAACCAAACCCAAAAAACTTGAGGAGCTGTTTGGGCTCCTTTGGGCTGTTTTCCACAAGGAGAGACAGAGGGGGTGATGCCCAGAGACATACATCTGTCCACACCGAAGCTCGATTTCTCCCCCACAGTTTATGTACATGATGCTGCTGAACTGGTGGCAGAGGAAGGATATAAAGGATTTAAGAGAATATTTTTTCCATTTAGTAGCCCACACCCAGGTTGTTCCACTTTTCAGTGGAGTAACAGAAAATCCACCAAGTCCTGAGACTGTTAAATAAATTGAAATAATCTTAATTACATGGCAACAGGCACATATTTGTGCTGATGTTTAACAGATGATGAAGAAATTGAAACTTCAGATTCGTAGTTGATTTTTGAAGGATTTCTTGATGAGACCGTCAGTGCTGACTCCAGAAGAGGTTCAGTCCCAGAGAGACTAAGGCTCCAGTGTGCCTTAACATCCCTACCAGTGATTGCTAGAAATGTTAAATCAGGAGCCAGCTGGTGGCTGCATGGCCCATGCCTGTCTCTCCATCTGCATCAGCATTCCAGATTGCATAGTGGAATAACACAACCACACAGAGAGCCACAGTCTTTGAAAACCAAAGGACCCAGCCAAAGACCGGGGCTTTTTGGTTGCAATAGAAACAAAATATTTTGTGAATAAAATCAGAGTTGAATGCTTTCTTCAAGACCTTAGGGTCACTCTGAGAATTTAACATGTTGACTACAACCAAGGAAATATAATGGCACAAGGTAGAGAAATAGTCAGGAATCCTAATGGTTTTGGTACCTAATGGTACTATATTGGTTTTGGTTTTGACCATGAATTACTATTCAAGTATTCTACCATCAATTTCTTTTTTTAACTAAAAGTTAGCCACATCTGAAGGGAGAAGACTGACAGCTCTTGGGTTAAGGCTCAGTGAAATCAGTCCTGATTCTACAGGGCAAAGCAAAGGCACTTCTACTTATTATGAAACATTGGTTAATGAGCAAGTGGATCACAGTACAGTAGCATATCTAAAACAACTTTGTGGATGGTGAGTTGGCTGCAAAGGAAAACCCTGGACACACAATATTATAGAATGAAAGCTTGAAACAGCAATAAATTTAAGGAAATGATCTCTGAAATCCCTAGGCTGTGTACAGTCCGAAGATATTAAAACTACTGTGCTCTTTCCACAACTGAAACACTTGACATGCTTGAAGGAACCCTATGTAAATAGGCAAATAACTTGCTTGTATTTTCTTTAGCAAAACTGCTCTTTTTCGTGGCACTGTGCTGTGAGCATTGACACAGCAAGGTGTTTAATTTTCAAAATGGAACAGAAAAGATGAACAGGTAGTGTGAGAGACCATCCCAGGAAAACAACACAAAAACGTGCAAAACACCCTGACAAGCAATGTTCTGCAACACCTACCTTGTTTAAAACGCGCCTTGCGCAGGTTCTGGTGCTGGGTGGGACAGCTGCTGCGTGTTCCGCAGGATCCCTTCTCTGTGGAGTCTTGGGCGAGGCCAAACCTCTGCTAAGCCAGCTGTCCCCAACCCATGGCTGCTATGGCCTGCTCCTCCCTGCACATGGTGGCACGGGTGCCCCAGAGGTGGAGAGGTGGCTCTCGGACTGGCCGACCATAGATTTTATTATGTGGACCCCCCAGGGAGAGAAGAGGGTCCACACGGTGACCCAGGAACCCAGAGAAGGGACTTCTATTTGGCTGGGGGTTATAAGGGGGTCCCGAAGGGGCGGGGTGTTACAGAACAGCCAATGGGGAGAGAGGGAGAGAAGGGCGGGGGTTACAGAGCAGCCAATAGGGAGAGAGGGAGAGAAGGGCGGGTGTTACAAACNTACAGAACAGCCAATGGGGAGAGAGGGAGAGAAGAGCGGGTGTTACAGAGCAGCCAATAGGGAGAGAGGGAGAGAAGGGCGGGTGTTACAAACCAACCGATGGGGACAGAGGAGCAGGCATGGGGGTTTGGTTACATGTTGCAGGGGTACATGAATATGCATAAGAGTGGATAGGCGAGGCTTCCTTCAGTAAACCAAGAAGGGGCTTTCTTTGGACCAAACCATGGTCCCTTGATCTATTTTGACCTCTCTGATCCCAGCTCACTGCAACACTACCTCCCCTGCCCTACTTCTCTAGGAGAAACTTTAATGTCTAGAAAGAACAGCCAGTGCAAAGCAATAGGCATTTCCAATAAGGAATTCCGGTTTATTTACCTGTCATTAAAATTTTCACTTTTGTGTGAAGCACCTTCCTGACCTCTTTTTCCAAGTGCTGCAAAAGAACATTCTCTTTCCATTAGCTGCTTACCCTTTGCAAGACATGGTTGCTTTGGAGAAACCAGCCAGAAGCTTATCCAAAAGGCTACAGTTTTGGACATGAATGCAAGAAGGGAATAGCTTTCAGTATTAAAAAGACATTTTCCATTAAAATTTAGATGTCAAGTGAGTAATTCAGCATGTGGAAGCTACTGCTGGGAAGAGATGTTCGTGTGGTAGTTAATGAGCAAAGGTCGTCCAGCCCTTACAGCCTCTGGAACTGCCTGGCTGTTGGAGACGAGACAAGAAGAGCTTGACTCAAAATCATATGGCCTCAGCCCAGCCTCTGCTAATGAGTCATTCTGATGTGGGAACATTTCTTCAGCACAGCTGCCCTCAGATCTGAGCGCTGACATGCATGGTTGAGGTCTTCAGAGACACAAGAGAGTCAAACACTGTTTCCAACATCCCCTTCAAGAACAGGGAGTTCAAATGCTCCAAGCTCCACTTACGGAGCCTTCTTACTCAAGTAGTGCAAGTGCTGAAAATGGACAAATCTTCTCCACAAGTTTTTTCTCCTTAAAAACACTCACAGATGCAGAGCAGCAGATCAGCTTGAGGGAACCCACAGAATCCCCGAGCAGCCACCTGGGCAAGTCTGTTTGTGGGCTCTCTTGAGGGAGAGGAATCCCAGACACCTTTACTAGAGCCAGTTCTTTGCACCAGGGACAGAAGGGAGGCTGAGGACCTGCTCCTGAGCAGCAGGAGACACCTGGAGAGCAGCATGACCTGTTTTAAGAAAGTTTTGCAGCTACAGAGCAGTTCTCATCTGCCCTGGGGCAGACCAAGGCCTATTCTACCAAGTGTGACTTAAATAGCTTTACCTTTGATCCCATGATTTAATGAATTCAGGAGTAGCCGGAAAAACTCCAAGTAGCTCCTATATTCATCCAAACCTTCCATTTGCTTCTGACATTCCTTCTTTCCCTTCCCACCTTGGCCTCCCAGGACCAATAACATTTTCATGCCATGAGCTGGAAACAATTAAGGCAGAGACAACAGAAAAACATCCTTTACAGATTAGTTCACGTAAGTAATTGCATTAGCCTTTTCAGCAAACTGTGTTAAAGCCAAAAGGCTCCTGGCTTCGGTGGTTGCAGGAGGTTCCAATTATAGTCACCCTTGAACAAATAAAAAGCACAGGCTTGCTGCAAGTGACAGCGATTCTGCTCCTACAGTAATGGCGTGACACAGTCTGACTGTCAGAGACAGAGATATCTATTCTCCAGAAACACATGACTAGAACCAGAAGAATGTGGATGGAGTTTGTAGTAAACATCATTACACTACAACCTTACACTGCTGGAAGGTTTTCTACATAAGGCTCATAAAATGCAAGGCATCTGTCTGTGCAAAATGTAGAGTGATGGAGAAAAAAATCCTCATTAAAATCCAACAGATGAAACACAGAACAAATTCCAGAGTCTTTGCCAGATTGAGCTAGCAGCATTTGCAGTCACTGGAGAACAGGTCTTTAGAGATGTCTGCATCCCATCAGCACATGGCTACAGAGGGATGGGTAATCATTCCCAAACAGATCTTGTGCCGTGCTTTGCAAGGCCACACTAATGTGAACATGCACTTACTGCATGGGTGGAGCTGCTGCTGCTGTAGGTAGCAGTGGTATTACAGTACTGCATTACATATTGGAGTGCATAGGTTATGTGTCTATTTACTTAAAGTGTGTTTGAGTGAAGAAGCAGATTGCCCAGGGAAGCTGTGGATGCCCCATCCCTGCAGGCAATTCATGGGCAGGCTGGACAGGGCTGTGAGCAACCTGGTCTAGTGGAAGATATCAAGGGGGGTTGCAACCAGATGATCTTTAAGATCCCTTCCAACCCAAACCATTCTGTGATTTACTGGTCTGGCAGCAGTAGCCAAAGCACTTAGGGCTGAGCTGCAGCACCATGGGGCTTGCACGAGGTGATCTTCAACGGTCTCTTCCAACCCAAACTCTTCTGTGATCCTCCCAGAACAATGGGGGCAGGGAGAGGCTAAACCAGGAACTGTCTCACACCCACACGAGGCAAGCAGGTGTCCAGGGCCATCACAGAAAGGGCTGTGAGCTGGTGCTGCACCATCTCGCATTTAAATTCTGGACATGGTTGAAAATAACGAGGGAAACAGAAGGTTTCCAGAAAGGTGTGGACTGAAGGAGAAAACTCAAGGGTACATCTATGAATAGATCCCTGGTGGGTGAAGCTCTTTTAGAACGCTCATACAAGTCTTTGCTTTTGGAGCAATATGTGGCACATACAAGTCACCAAAGGGTGGGACTGTAAGGGATAAGTCAGCCCAGCAAGACATATGTGCAATCCATGGGGTGAACGAGCCCAGAATTACTCAGAGGTGGGTGCCCAGGCTGCTGGTCACTGTGCTCTTGTCTCTGAGCATGACACTGTGCCACAGCCTGAGCTGTGTGTTGTTGCATGGATGTGAGTAGGTTCGACCACAGCTTCCAACACAGAAGAGCCTCAGTCTGTCTGAAAGATCCAGTTTTAAGGGTCTAATGGAAATTTTGAAGTAATAGTCATTGCTTTTGTGATGAAGTACCAGAAGCAGGGTGTAAAAAGGCAAGGTAAATTTTAATGCACAGGAGGATTTAATCAAGCTATTCCACCATTACAGCCAGAAAGAGTCAAATGCTTAAACCTGACAAGTTAATTCTCTACACTGTGAAGCCAAGAACAGATGTGAACTTCCTCCTAAATCCCCAGCAAGTTCTGTGTGCTCAAGGGATGCCTCATGACTGACCCACAGAGCACTGGGTGGCAGCTTAGGGTACATCCTCTCCTCCAAACTCCAAAAACCACCTTGAGCTTTGTGAGGAGCCAGCCAGCTCAGGAATTGCCCGACATTAGTTCACAGCACTGCCTAAGTCCTCCCAGAGCCTTGTATGATCTCCTGGATCTCTCTGGTGGGGAAAAGCACCAAGCTGCACCTGAGGGATGGGAGAGCTTCCTCTTGCCTAAATCCAGCCCAAAATACTGACCTCAGTTTCTCAAGTCCAAGTGTGAGCTATGGTGTGGTTTTCTCTATCTATCTATCTATCTATCTATCTATCTATCTATCTATCTATCTATCTATCTCTTACCAAGAGTCTCCCCCAGGTTAGAATAAGAAAGCTTTCATAGTGCCAAAGTTTTACATTCAGTGAATCAACAATTCCCAGGAAAGAAGGATTTCACTGGAAAATTCCTAAACCAGATCTAATTTGCTCCTAAATGCAATAAAAATTCCTAAACCAGATCCTCAAGTGCTGCAGCTCCAGTGCCTGAGGCAAGGAGGAGTGATGCCACCTCAGCAGTGACCTGGCACACAGTACTTTGGCCAGCTGTTTTCCTTTTGCTCTTTAGGGACTTCCCAGTTTTCTTTTACCTTAAACAACCCAATTTGCAGTGGGCAGCCGCAGTTGGATCTGTAACTTGCTCCTTTTTCCCCTGTCTTGCTGTTCAAGCCGTCATGGTGATCTGTTGCTCTGAACTATCTGTACTCCTGTGTTTGGTTGTGGCTGGTGCAGACCAACATATTCATGATTCAGTGTTTGCCTTGGTCTGCAGTGAGTCAGCTTTGCCTTCCAGGACATGGCATTCTATTCCTGTGTGGTGTTCGCCACGAAACCCTGCAAAAGAGACTCTTGGCATTGCACTGTTCCGGCCATTTCCTATGAATCCCGTGGAGGTTGGGAGAAGAATGTCAGAATAGCACTTAATTAGTGCTATTAGTGCTTAATAGTCAGAATTGTACTTAATTATGTTAAAACAGAATTACAAAAAAATGGGAAAGAATCAGGTAATGCCCATCCGAGCTAATGGGCACAGACTGAGAAGTAACTACAGCCCAAAGCCATAGAGCACCCTGTTCTGAAAAGAGTAAAGTTCTTTCTGAACCATGTTCTTATTTAGAACTTAGTGGTAGGCAGCCAGAACTTTCTCATCAATTATGCAGAAAATTGATTTAATTGCTGGCCTTTCCAAACTGGAATTGTAAATAGAGCTCCTTGTCACAGCCATGGCATCCGACCACAGCTCAGTTTCTTCGTCTTGCATCTGCGTGTTCGGGATGCTGCTGAATCCCCGTGGTCACAGGAAAACATTGACCATGGAGCCATCTGAATCTAAACAGGAATTGCAGGACAGCAGACAGGGAAGAGCTGAGTCTGTTCCAACAGTGCTGATGCACAACGGCACAGAGCTAACCTCAGGTCTGTGTTTCCTTGTGTTCGTGTGCAAGATCCACATCAAGGCTTTGACCAACCCTTGGGTAAAGCCATTGCTAAGGATTGTGAAAAGCCATACCGGGAGGGAAGGTACGTGTGGGAGAGCAGCCAGCTGAGTACCACGGGCTGACACTATTAGAGCTGTATCTAGGAGAGCATCAAAGAGCTCAGGGACTTAGGACTTACCGGAGGGCAGGGAAATGCCTGAATTGCTTCTCAGGCCTCTCTTGGTGACACCTGGGGCTCCTGGTTTCTTTGGGGGCTCCTACTGCTTAACTCCCAGTTAATTCCTGCTTAACTCCTAGTTAAATTTTAACTAAGAATGAGACAAAACATTTCCCTTCGCTAAGAGATACCCCTCCTGACTGCCTACACATCTGCAGAGGCTCAGAGCCACATTTCTTTTTCACCAAGTGTCTGGTTTAAATTAGACTGAGGAACTTGTTCCAAATACCAAAACATGGAGAACTCGTGACTCATGCTCCGTCATGCCTATCCTGGCCCTCGGGAGCCTGGTCTCTCCTGTCAAGCAGGGAAAGGAAAACCCTTTCTTTAAAAGTGATACTTTAAAGGGATTCTTTAAAGGGTATGGCAGGAGGGTGCTGCAGACACAGGGAGCTGCTAAGGAATCTATACATCATGTGTGTACTCAGCCAGGACCTGAGAGCAGAAGTCAAGGCCCTGCTGCAAGTGATTTAAGGTCTAAGATGGATACGTTCCACAACAGGACAAACACTCTTCTGAACAATTCCCAAGGGAAAAGTCACTCAAGCATGACAGACTATAACTTGGCAAACCCGTGCACTGAGAGAGATGCGGCATTCAAGGGAGCTCGAGGATTGACTCTGTGGTGACAAACAACTAGTGAGGTATCCTGTTAAAAAGCCTTGTGATGGAGAACATTTATGGGGATACTATCCAAAGGACCTCACCTTTCCATCTGATGAAAAATTCCATTTTGTTTTCTACACAGTATCTGCAGTGACAGCGTGAAAAAGGAAAAGCAGTGGCAATGGGATGTTTTCTGTCATGCATGGAGAGAGCACAGGCAGGATTACTGCCAGTACCACCCGTCTGGAAGGATGGAGACTGAGCCCTTCCTTTGGCCCCATGTGCATCCTTCCAGGGTGCTTGGGTACCAAGTGAGAAAGACCAAACCTGAAAGGTGATCAGGAGAAAGGAAAGTGGGATTTTAGAGATGAAACTCCTGCAGTTTTCCCATGTCATGAATTTTTGGATAGTGAGCTGGCAATGTAGCACACCACATTCCCAAGGAAGCTGGCAGGGACCTCTGAGCACCTTCAGTGTCTCTGACTGCTCAGGCAGCAATGCTCCCCTTCATCCCACACCAGGCTGAGACCTGCCTTTATCGCAGTTTCACAATAAACTCAAGTACTCACAGGGCTGCCCACTGGGGTGCTTTATTTCCCACCCAGAATTAAAACAGATCCATTCAAGTAGAAAAGCTATGAATAAATTTGCTGCTGAACTCCACACTTTAAACTGCAGTAAAGGCTTCCTGAGATCTTACTACTATTAGTCTCTAAAATTTACAAGAATTCGTAAAACTTCATTTCCTTGAACAATCTTTTTGCCTCTTAAGATGGATTCTGCTCATCAAAACCCACCCAGAGGGTGCAGTGCAATTCAGCCTATGCACTCTACAGCTCACCATGCACCACTGACCCGCTTCAAAGAAAATTAACTCACACAAAGTGGATAAGGATTTGTTGCCAACAGCCAGAAGTTAAAACCAAGCAAACAAATTCTCAGCATCAGAAAGCTCTTCTCTTTCTGCTAAGGTGCTATAGTGAACAGAATTTGATTGAAATAAAGAGATGAAAAATATCTGTATATGGAGGCAGCAACTGTATGGGGATGGTAGAAACTGAGTTGTTTTGATAATTCATTCTTCAAAAGACTCAAGGTTTTTGAGCTGCACTTCATTTTGAAGATGCTCAAACTGAAGAATACATTTTCAGATTTTATATGCACACTGAGGACATTTACTTTATTCCATCTCTCTTTCAATGTCATTGACTAGGAAATGACATGAATCAGTTTTCAAAAGCCTAATAATGCTTTTTGCCTGAAGTTGTGTTTAATGAATTCATGAATAGCAGAAGTTGTTTAAAACAGATAATTCCATGAAGATTTAGTGTTAAATTTTTTCCATGTTTTAGTGCTCAAAAATATTGTCTCAACGCCAAGTACTGAATGAGCAGGGATAAGAAAGTCCTAGAAAAGAACTTAAGGGAGGGATGGGGGAAAGAAGGGAAAGCCCAAAACATGAAGTGCAAGATAAAACAGGGCTGCATTCCCCCAGGTGGCCGCTGCCCCCACCAGCTTCATCCCCAGCTCATTGGTTTTCTTTTAAGTCCTGTATTCTTATGTTTTCCCCTTGAAATTACATTAACCATGTCTGTGTTGAGATATAACCTAATTTTCTTCTTTAAAGCCACCTCCTATATCACTGTGCAGACACACTGCTTATATGCAGATAGAAAATGGCCTGGCTGAAAGAACCAAGACTTCAAGAAATCATGAACTTCCCTCAGGATATGGAACACTGGAAGCCTGTTGCTATTTAGACTTTTTTTTTTTTTTTAATACTGATCTTAGCTACAGTTTACTTTCCCCACTTAGAAATGTGGAAAAGTTTGTTCAGCTTAAAATTTCCTGTTTGGCATCAGCAGCTGCTGGCTATAATATTTATAAATATTTCAGCAGACATTTCTAGGGAAATCTGGTTACAATTAAGCAGTGAGTGATGGGGCTGTGCAGTCCCTCACTCCCGGGCAGCATTGAGGTGACCCCTGGGAGGAGAGGGGCTGCTGCTGGGTGAGCTGAGTGTGCTGTAAGGAGAGTGTTAGCAGCCAGCAGCCCAGCTTCAGGGGGTCTGTTTTCAAACAGGAAAGTGAAATCACTTGCTTGTGGCATCCAAATATAGTAGCTCAGGAGGAACATTTGGTCAGCAGGCCTGGGACCACCTACCCTGAGCATTGCTCATTGTGCCTCCCTTGCCCTCTGTGCCCTCAGGCATCCCCAGGTTGTGTAGCGCAGAAACTCCTCCGAGCAAAGCAGCCCTCCCTGCCTGCCAGCTCCTTACATCCCAGCGTGTCATCCTCTCCCTGGGTGCACCAACCTCAGTTTCCCCCTGAGTTTCACTAATATGAGCTAAAGATCAGCAAGTCAGAGTGAAGGGCAGAAGGAAGAGCCCAGATGAAGCTAAGCCTTTGATTTCCGAGGCAGGTCTGTCCACGGCTCTCTGAAGCATTCACCTCTGCTGAGCCAAAGGCAGGTTACTGCCCCTCAGGCAGCCACCACCTCACTTCAGGGCTTCCCAGGGCAAATTTCTACTCATCTTTTTAAAACAGCCTCCAGTATGATCTGAACTGATCTAGTCCTTAACAGAATAAAGCCTCCAAACCTCTCAACCTCTCCTTGGACTCAGAAAGATTTTTGTGCAATTGATGCACATCATCCTGCATGAACACACCTCGGTGCCCCACCACCCTGTGCTGGGCAGAGGAGAATGACAACGTGGCTTCCCAGTGAGCCAGCTCACTCTGAGGAGTCAGGACACCCAATAAACAGTGAGGCAGTGGTGTTGCCTCAGAAACCACTAACCTGAAAGAGCAGCTGCCCTTTTTACTGCAAAGGTACTGAGCAAGGGAGAGGTTACTCAGAGGAATGGCAGGTGGAGAGGACACATGTACCAGTGAGTTGCTTTCCCTTCTACTCTGGTTTTTACCTCCCTGATGCTACACCTACACTGTGTTAATCCAGGGCAGCCCCAGAGCCCCACTGTGCCCCAGTGACACCAGTCACATAGCCAGGGGCAGCTGGGGCCTCATGGCAAGCAGTTTCCCGTGCCCAAGCCCAGGCGGTCAGGTGTGAATGAGTATCATTCCTGCCCTGCCTGCACACACATTCTCCCAAATCTGCACCAGGAGCTCTACAGCACAGGAAATGGTTGAAGCCATTGAACTGTGGCTCACAGTTCAGTGCTGATCCAGCTCAGTGTCCCATCTTTTGGGCCCTTAACTCAAAGCCTCTGTAGCTTCAGAAAACTTTGGAGCACAGGTCATTTTATGACAGTTTACCTACATTTCAGAGTTAACACCATCAGGAGTGTAAGGTAGAGGCAGCCCAGAAGAAGAAAGTCCATAAAATAATTCCATAGTAAAATAATTTTATGGGAGAAGTGACTTTAAGTTCCTCATTTGCTGATTTTACATAAAAAGAGGCAAAATATGCTGAGCAAATAAAAGGCAGAATGGCACAGCCGCACCCCCAGCCTGTTTCCGGTCCTACGCAGCAGCACCACCAACTCCTTAAAGAGCAGCATTTCCTGAGCCTCAAGTGCTCGCAGATGGTGCTGTCCTGGAGCACTTTCTGCTGATGCTCCTCAGTTCCCCTTGCCTTGCGTGACTGCTCTGCAGCTTGGCTTTGTTTATTCCACTTTTTCCTGCTCTTTAGTTACGAGCTACAGAAAGGAACCAGCCACTTTTGCTCCTTTAATCCCTCACTGGTGCCAGCGCACGTCCACGGGGCGATGACGGGTGTGTCACTGCCATTCATGTGAGCCTTGATTGCAAAATCAGGTCCCTTCAGCTTCGAGTGCAGGAATCACAGAATCACAGAATGGTTTGGGTTGGCAAGGACCTCAAAGATCACATAGTTCCAAACCCCCTGCCGAGGGCAGGGACACCTCCCACTAGGCCACGATGGATCCACCACTGTCAGGGACAAGCCTGTCAATATTTCTGTCTGAGAACTTTGTGTTCTGGGTGATAAGAAGGATCTGTTGTCTTGCTCTGAGGAGGACCTGGTGGAGCCAGGCTCGGTCCAGTCACACGTCCTGAACTTTGAGATGCCAACTCCAAGCTGGAAGCCACACCACCACATGAACCTGTGTGGTGCCCAAAGCACAAACACATTGGTAGGAGATCACACACTCCTGCTGAGCACGGGATTAGGGTGTCTGCAGTTTACAGCAAATGGATGTGTCTTCAGGTTACTGTTACAAAACCAGCCCTAATTATAAATTCATGGCTGCTGTCATGATACTTGACCTTCCTTCAGAGCAATCCTCTGGCTCTTCCTTTGTGGAGGTTGGTAACTTCCCAAGTGCTACATGTACAAAGATAGTAAAAATACAAGTAATACTTGGGGATTATCTGGGATTTCCACCTAAAGGCTGCTGAGAAAGATCATTTATCCCAATTGCAAACTTCAAAACAAAGGTAGAAAGCTAGAAAACTACACAGCAACACTGGTAGAAATCCTGAAATCCAGGAGTTTATCCTCCCGCCTCTGCAAAATGTAACAAATGCCCCAAGAAGGCCTCTGGCTTCTGCACAATTACTTTCCAAACAGGAGATCTTGATTCTTCTCCCAGAAGTAGCAATTAAAATAGAATGAGTTTTGCTTTTGCCAGCTAATAGGCCTTGATGCACAAGCTGCATGTGAAAGAAATGTAAATGTGACTGCCGAAGGCAGATGAAGTCCTCTTGGAAAGACTGACCAGGGAAAGAAGAGACAGGTCAAAAGCCAGAGGCAGCCAAGCCCTCTGAAAAGCTGCAGAAAAGTCAAGGATAAGTGTAGGACAGATGTGCCCAGGCCAGCCCATGGCAATTTCAGCATATCGTGAATGGCATCACCCAGCAAACCAAGCCATCCTGTCACCTTCTTTTCCAGGAGGTGAAAACAAATCCTTAGCAGAGTTACTCTCCCTTAGCAGGAGATGCCTTCACGTGGCAGTGCACGGCTCACCAGACATTGATACCCCTCTGCTCCTGCACCAACTGACTTCTCCTAGGAAGAGTGCTGGCCTTTTGTAAAGTGTTTGATCATAGAAATGTTACAAAACAGTAAGGGATCTTTCGTTGTTGGAAAGAAAGTCCCCCTAAATGTTTTTCTTTGGAGAATTTACAGGTTTCTGGAAAATCTCTCAAATGTGTCTCCAAAAAGGACTCAAAAGAAAAACAAAACAATGCAAGAGTTGCCTGAGTCACAGCTGAATGCCTCTGATCCCAACTGCTCCTTTGAGCCTGACTTTCACCAGCACTAATATTACCATTAGTTTTTCTCTTTGCTCCTCCTGGGACAGCAGCTAACAGTGCAACAACTTTCCAATAAATCATGTGCAGAAACAAGAATTTCCCTACAGCAGAAAAGCAGGAGTACACTTTTCCAGTGGCGGCCCGTGGGTGGCTTCCCCCGTCTCCAGGTGACCCCTTCCAGGGGCCATCCCTCTGCAGCACATCTGGCTGCAATGCCTTGGCTTCACTCAAGCCTCCGCCTGGCCTTTGACACGGGCGAAGGCGTTTGCCTTTCCACTGCTCCCACACCGAGGCACAGGGAGCTGCCTTCGCCCACCCCAGCCCTCCCAGCCTGGCTCCCCCACCAGCAGCACTGGGGCAGGTCAGCTCCAAACCTCCTTTCTTAGCCAAGCACACAGAGCTCCGAGATCCCCGTGACACTGCAGGAGCACGTGTTTTCCACTGCAGCCCTGCATGTGAGATCTCCCTGGGGACAAAGGTCACCACTGCTTTTCCTCTTGCCTTAAATATCTTTGCAGAAGGCTGCCAGAAAGTAAAAGAATTTTCTAGAAGAAAAGCACCTCTGGTTCATATCTCAAGATGTAAATGAGCAAAACCACAACATGAAGCTTACCAAAACATAGCATTTTGCAGTCAACATTTGCTTTTCCAGCCCTTCAGAGGCACCGCTTTCTGTTCGCTGCTCCATCCCCAGAGAGCACTGGAGCTATGCTGGCACAGGAGCGACCCACAAGCAGCAGCCCAGCCACGATGGCATCATTTCGGACTTACAGCACACGCTTAAAAGCTGTATTTTTCCTAAATGGATTTCTGCATACATTTAATTATTTTGCTGAACTGGAGCTGCTGCAAATGAAGGAATAATTATTCTAAAAAAGTAAACAAGGGCAGCTGCACATCCCTGCAAATTTTCAATAGAAAAACACTCTTGACTCCTAAGGAGGGAAAAAGCAAAGTTCTCCTCCAAAAGGCTCTTATCTGCTCTCAGTTTACTTTTTTTGCCCCAGTCCTGAAGGGAGTTCCTGTGGAGCACGGACCTGGTTCAAGGTCATGGTGACGTTCAACCACACACTGGGTTTCACGTGGAAATACCCTGACAACACTGAGAAACCAGAACCCCCTGGTGCAATATGGCTCTGTGCTGAACACCCCGGTGCTGTTTGCCTCTGAAGGCCAATCCTAAATGCTGCTCATCCCAAGGCTGCCCCGACCCTCACTCAAGCACTTTCCCAAGTGGGCTTTGCTTCCTCCCTTCCCTGAGTGTTGTTATCTGAAGACTCCAAGGATGGGATAGGTACACAGGGGGGTTCCAACTCCTCCATCCCACCACAGCCCTTGGTGGGACATCCTTTAGGTTCCCACACCCGGCTGGGCCCATGGGAGCTCTCTGCCCCTTGGCCAGCACTTCCCCAGGGAAGTTATGTTTTGCCTCAGCACCAGCAACTTCCTTCTTGCTTTCACTTCCACCTTTTGTCACATTAAAAAAATATTTAAAATATTTCTTTAGAAAATGACAGATAAGTTTTTATTCCCATCATCTCAGCACTCCTCATTTCCCCATCTTTCAGCTGCTGTCTTGCTTCATCCCTGGGCACCCCTTGAAGGCTGAAGCGTTAACATCTCACTCCCCTTGGTGGAATGACTGGCAGAACGCACCCTCACGTCATGAGATAAGGCACAGTGACAAATCCAAGGGGAAAAATATCCCCAAAGTGTCACTGAATCAAAGCAAGGGATACAGTCCCTACTGATCAACTCAGGCAGCTCAGCCACTGATCAAATCCATCTGTGTATCTCTCCCTGAACACAGAGGGGTGAGAAATCAACTTGGAGCAGGGAAAGGGAGGGCATTAAGAACTCTCAAGAGTTTCCACCAACATGAGCTGTAATCTGGAGACACCAAAATCCTGGGGGGCTGCCAAGCAGCCAGCCTGTGGGAAGGCACCCTGTGATGGCTTCCCAGGGTGTAGGATCCCAGGGAAATGACAGAGTCAACACAACAGGGAGAGCAGCCCCCCACCCACAGCACTGTGGGGGGCTGCTGCTGGCACCCCACAGCAGCTCAGATGATGGAACAGGCAGCAGGAGTGAGGGAGGGAGCACTGCCAAAGGACCAGGGAGAAGAAGCAACGGGAGAGAGCAAAAAGGGAATTGGATTGAAAGGATAATGCACCTCTATGTACTGTAAACTGCTGGGACTCATAAACCTGGTGACTCCCCAAAAGCAAGCCTAGCAAAGTCAGGCCGTATGTAAAGCCAGGCCATATACAAAGGATACCATCACCCCATGAGGGCACATCCTAATACCTGCCCAGAAACCATGGAGCGAAAAGCCAGGGCTGTATTCCCAGGAGATGGAAACTGCTGTCTCAGCAGATGGGACTGCTCATAGTTATTAAGCTCAACTAAGCAGTTTCCCCTGCTCCTGTCACTCAGGTGGCTTCATTTTGCAATGAAACAATTAATTAGTCACCGGGCCAGATGACAAGAAGGTATAAGCAAGGGGCACTCACCTAGATGAAGAGCAGACCTACTTTCCATGCTGTGAAGAGTTTAAACCCCTTAATTATGAAGCAGCAAGGAAGAAAAAAAAAAAAAAAACAGAGCAGATTTGAGGTGGCTTTCCCTCTCTCTCAGGCTTTTGAAGGAATACTGATTAATTAGTTTAACAGCAAGAAACTGAGCTTCCCCCAGGAGCCAATCCCCTGATACAGCTATTCTACCTTGGGCTGTTGGGAATAGGTGGCTGAAAATGTTCCCCTTCACTTTCTCAGCCTTAAATACCAGGACTGTACCATGCCAGAAAAATAATAAAGAAAAATGAGAGGGGGATGGTAAGGAAGAGAAATAAAAGAAGAGATAAAAGAAGAGCTGGATACTTTTCACACATTTGAGTTATGCAGATGGCTCTGAGCATGTGGGATTGCAATTTGGGCTTTTAATAGAAGGAGAACTATCAGGGTATTTCTCAGCCAGAACACCTAAAACAATCTGAGTCTTTTGTGTTCTGCACTAGACACCCTCTTTTTTTGCCTCATACTCCTGGGTTTCCCCAAGGCAATAACTACTAGGGAGTGACTATAAAGCCATGATGGTGAGTAAATGCTGTTGGCAGCTCGGGATGTGGCACTAAGCTCCAGCTGCCAGCAAAGGTGGCTGAGCATCCAGCGGGAGGGATGTGCACGGCTGCCCTGTGGTCCTTGGAGTGTGTGACACTGACTGCTCATGAAAGTACCAGCAAAAAATGATGCCAGGCCAGGATCAGAGAGGAGAAATGCTTTGCCATTCCACTCAGGTAACTATTAGACCTATTAAAGCTGATCCAGCCACATCTGATTCCTCTCCTTCCCAGTGCTCAGGTCTGACCACCTGGTGCCATCAGGCAACTCAAACCAAACAAAAACCCAACCAAGCACTGTCATCACTTTCCATATTTATATTTTTGATTTTATTTTTAATTTTTATTAAAAAACAACCATTATTAAAAATTAATCATTTACTGGAAGGCTTCAGCCAGGGAGAACTCTCATTTCAAACCTTGTGAACAAAACACAGCACAGTTATAACCCATAGATATAAAAAAACCCAGTTAAAAAAAAGAGAATGCTTCAAACCGTTATAACTATGCAATTTTCTCAATGTCAATAGAGAATTTTGTTAAAAAGCCTTCAATTCAGAATGTCATGGAAGACTTCTAAAATCCAAGGGAAGAAGGAAGGACATGCTTGTTAAAAAAAAAAAAAAAAAAAAGGCACCTGCCCTTGGATGTACTTATCAAGCCCAAAACAGGGTATGTTCAAAATTGAAAATTAGTGAATAATTTTTATTTAAAAAAAAGAAACAAAACAAAAATGAAACAAACAAAAAACCTCAAAACATTTCCTCAGTCTGGGAACTTTAAAGTTAAAACCAAATAAAAATGGTCTTAAAATATATACATATATATATGGCTTTTCATTTTTCCTATCCGTTCCATTGCAAACAAAAATAAATTTAAGGCTGATATTTGGTTTTTAAAAACGGTTCTGTCCTTCTCTTCAGCTGTCAGCTGGAGTGGATGGGATGGAGGCACTGACTTGTGGTTGCTCACAATGGGCTCAGAATCCACCCGAGCTCTCCTTCATCCTCGCCAGTATCCGGGAGTAGACGGGTGCTGCCAAGGAGAAGAGCAAGTTGGGTGGGACAGACACAAACCATCCCCCTGCCCCCTCTCCTCCCAGCCATGCTACATCTTGCTTAGAGCAAGAGAACAGGAGAAACCCCTCTCTAAGGGATGGGGGATACAGTGGAAATTAGAAATGAGCTGGAGAAGTTGTTTTACCTAATCGAGGATTCCTCTGAGAAACCTGCATGGAAACAAAACACAGGGTTTACATAAATGCAACAAATCTCCAGCAGCCATAAGAACAGTTTGCACATCAATATATTTATCCTTAGTCTCCAAAAACTATGGGTGAGTGACTCTTCATTGTTGGAAGCTGATATAGAATAGTACCATGCCAAGGTTACACTCACAGGGTGCTGCAAACTGAGGCTTTGTGTTGCAAAATGTATTATTTCTTATATTATTAAATCATGCAAGAAGCTCATTCCACGAAACGCATACACTCACTTTCCTTGGAAGTCAGCATATGGATGTGACATGATCTTCCAATCATTGTTACCAAAATGCAATTTTGGCAGTTTTACAGTGAGAGATTTTTCCCTTTTACCTTGGATAATGCAGATGCCTGTTTGAAGATTTCTAATGCAGGATCTGCAGGCTCGTCACCTCTTTCTTGTGGCCTTGAAGCTAAGGGTGGGACATTGAGAGCATTGAAATACTTGTCAGAGCATACAGGCTGCTTCCTTCCACTATTTACTGTTGAAAATCCCACAACAGACTAATCCCTCCTCACCAAACTGAAGCAATTGCCCCGGGTCCCCAATCCTTCCCAAAGCAGTTTTGCTGTAACAAGACTTGGCTCTGGGCATTTCTCACCATGGACCTACCCTGTGGCTGTAAGACAGAATTCACAGCGTAAATGACACCATTTGTGGCCATGATATCGCTTTCAGCAACAGGCTCCTTGTTGATATGTATTACGTTGTTTTTCTGTTCAGTAAAAGAAAAAAAAAAGTAGAAGATGAGAACCTTCTGTCATTTCCAATGTTATTAAAAAAGCCCTCACTTTGCATTCATTCATTTACTGGATGGCTGAAGGCATTTTCATTCCTCTTGCCAATTAAGGAGAATATAAAAACAAATTATAGCCTGAGCAGTGTGTCCTGGAATGGCTGGCAGGCTTTGGACTTCCTCAGCGCACGGGCTGGGAATGCTGTCCCACGGCAGCAGAGCACATCCACCAGCAACCTGCCAGGGAGATGGCTGTGGAGATGGGATCAGGAGAGGGCAGAGCAGGGCTGGACACGGGAAGAGTCTAGCATGCGTGTTGGCCAATTCAATGCACCTGGAAACACTGTCCCTTCCATTTTTGTCCTGTGTTTTCTTATGCATAGAGTGGGCCACTTATTTTCTGAAATTACTTTTTTCCTCAGTAGAGGATCCTACGTTCTCTTAATGTAGTGTAGAGTTTGTGAAATGAAATTATATATCTAAATAAATCCTGCTGTGCTAAGGGAGCCCATGCAGAGATCATTTTCGTTACACAAAAAGAGATATGTTAGCTGAACAAGCTATTCATTTTATTTATTTAGGTTTTCCCCCCCATGACTCAGGGTTAAATTTATAGCAGCTCCTGGAAGTCACTGGTCTTCTGGGGAGAAAGCTGAAGCAAACCACATTTCATTCTTCCAGCTTGTTAAACACATGGCAACAGTCCCTCCAGCACAGCCCAGAAAACACTGGTGGGACTGTGCACACATTCGGGAGATGTTCCCACACCATCCCAATGAGCACAGACGCGCTTCGGTCCTTGACATGGACAAACACGGGACAGCCCTGCTGACCACAGAACCCCCTCTGAGGTGACTCACCATGCTGACTTCCAGTTTATCTCCCTGCATGGACTTCAGCCTCACCAGGGCACTGACCGCGCCGCTCACCAGGATCTCGTCAGCCACGTGGAACTTGAGGATGTTGGCAAGCTCCTTGGCATTACCTGGGGAAAGAAAACATTTACATCGGCAAACTAGCATCAGCACTTGCTCCCCATATTTCACGTGCTGGGATGGAATTACATGGAAAACACCATAATTTCCTGAAAGTGCAAAAAAAACCAATGTAAAATTGAAAAAACAAGCCAAAACCGAAAACCGGGCAGAAGGACCTGGTTAGGGCATTGAGGCCATTCCTGCCCAGGCAGGTCAGGATCCCAACAAGTCCAGAAGGACACTCTCCCAAAGTCTCACCTTGGTACCTACCAAGCCTGCCCTACACATGAATTCCTTCTTTCTTGGGTTTTCATCCCTCATTCTCTCACTGTGCACAGCATGAGCCTGCTTCTCTTGCTGCTTTCACTTCCCAGGGAAGTCTGGGATGGGGTGGGGAAAGACCCATGTGAAATAAGGAAGCAGATAGGGCATTCTGGTATTTTCAAATGTCACCAAGGCCAGTGTCACTTGGCAACAATCCTCACATCTGGGTAGGAAGGGGAAAAGTGTAGGAGAAATGACACTAATGTCTCATGGACTGATGCCCTGATACCATCCCACCGAGTCTCTTCTCATACAGCTGTGCTTTGAAACAGATTTTAGGAAGATAAGGTGCTTTCCCTGCACCATCTGTTTTCCAGAGGAGGGGGTGACATGCACAGTGCGGGCCAGCAGCGCTTCTCCATCTTCTCCTTCAGAGGACGCAGGGCCACTGACAAGCCCCACAGACAGACAGGGTCATTGACAAGCCCTACAGACAGAGAGTGCAAAGGTGGCCTCCAGCTACAACACCAGAGTAGCTCCCTCAGCAAGGGAGACCTTTTCTTTCAGTGCTTTCAAGGATTGTACGCAAGCTTTTTTCCATTGCGGTTTTCCGAGGGTGGCCACAGTTCACTCTGCACACCCTCACCAGCACGATCCACTTCTTCATCAGAGGCATAAGCTAAACATTTGTGTGAGAAAAGAACATCTGAAGTGTCTGCATCTGGGAATCTTCATTCCTGCAGCCATTTACCATAGCTGCAAAACACTTCTGAAATATTTATATATTAAGCGTAAGAATGGACTGATATTACTGGTTCCACGTCCCTGCACTTAAAAGGATAACCAGCTACCATGGGCAGATGCTTCCCAAATTATGATGTCAATGTTTGGCTGGGTTTTAATGACAAGAAGACATTACATTCAAATACCTGACATTGTTTCCAACCACAACCAGTTTTCAACATGAACAAAATAAAAGATCATGCTGCTTATCCAGGAGGGAGTTATTAAACATTCCCATGCTTTTTTCCACACCCAGCCTGCATGCCTTTGCTTTTCAGATACTGGTCTTTGTCTGAGCTAGAATGGAACATTTGTTGGCTTCCCAGGATTAGGCTGGACCTCCTGCTTTGTCCATGTACATGTAGAAGGAGAAACAGCCCCAGCCTTTTAGTACTTAAATTTCATACAGTGTAACTTGAGGCTGTATGTGGATCACATCTTCTCTTTGCAAAACTTACTTTAGACACCCTGATCTTGTGTGGTCAAGAGGCACATTCTCACTTCTTTCATCCTTGAAAAAGGCAGAGACCTCACTGGTTCCTTTAGAAACATCTGTGAGTTATCTCGCTTACGCCACCAGCACAGCCAAATTAAGCAGAGTGAGTTTGTGACACACACTACAAACATGTCTTCCAAGAACACAGGCACTATAAATCCCACTTGGGGAATTCAGTGCCACTCTGTGCATCCTCAGCCTTATGCTTATGCAAATCCGTTGGGTAGGAAGCTCATGCATCCAACAGACAGAGGCAAAGAATGAGACACAGAGAGAAACTTGGCCACTGCTCCTGGTGGCACAGCAGTCACACACAGTAGCTCGTCACCTAAGTGCTCTAGAGATGCTCACCCATCAGTTTGTTGAGCTCCCCCTGAGGCATGGCTCGGAAAGCTTCGTTTGTCGGAGCGAACACCGTGAAGGTTCCCGGCCTGTTCAGGTTCTCTGTCAGACCTGCAGATTGGATTGCAGCCACCAACGTACTGCAAAGCAAACATGCATCAAATGCTTCACTGCAAATCACTTCCTTGGTCAACTGCATGCTGGGCTCGGGAGAGAGCTGGGAAGTTACAATTGTGAAATCCTGCTGCGGTCCAGCAAATCAAATAACCAAAATGGTGATTAGGGAGGAAATGAGCCTGTGAGGTCCAACCAGAACATCTGAGCAATGACAAAGCAACCTGGGAGAGCTGACTTCATGGGGACCAAATGGTATGGGGACACAGAGAGGTCTGGCCACAGTGGACCTGATGGGCAGAGATGGCTTCAGAGCCAGATTCTTATGGTCTTAAGGGAACCACTTACTCATGGCTCACAGCTGATTGAGGGTTATTTGAAGTTTCACTCCCTATAATTTAGAGAGACCATGGTTTTGGATGATCTTTCTATGCTGAAAAAACATATACATTGTCATGACTACGACCCATAATAAATAGAAACTGTTTTGGCAGCTCTTCTGCTTCTAACTGGCACTTGGGAAGTGCAGAAAGGTCACCTGAAGCGATGGTCTGCCTTGAGAACATCCATCACTGAACCAGTCGGTGGAGTCAACATTTTGTCCACACTAAACAGGGTCCCAAACCTTCCCCTCTTGTCATGGGCAGCAATGCAGGCATTTTCGATGCAAAGGTTCTGCAAACACAATTGCAGAAAAAAAGACTTAATTAGAATATGCTTCAAAAGAGAGATTTTGACACTTTTCACAATGGTCATTTACACTTTTTACACGATGGCTGTAACATTAGAACACTGAGCATCACTCAGCCACACGGAGCACAGCACACGGGAAGGACTCACATTGCGGTACACAAAAACTCTCAGTTCCTTGTCCCCCAGAGTCTGCAGTTTCTGTCCATGATACAGATACTTAGAGGAGAGCTGGTCTTTGACAATGTGGTTCAGAAGCAAGTTTCTCATGTTGCTGTCAATAACAGGGAGTCCATCTGCAGCAAAAAGTATGGAAAGAACCAGTGATTCACTTAAAATGACTATTGAGACACTAAAACCCATTCAAACACAGAGTATTACCCACATCAGTATTAAATTGTAAAGCTGGATGCCACTGCCTCGAGGCATTTGAGAGAGGATTTGCATACTTGTGCACTGAAACTCGGCTAAAGACTGTTTGAAGGAGATCTGGGGCCCAAACTGATGGAAGAAAGGGATTTAATCCGTGGTTTACCTTTGAACACATCGTTCACTGGGGCAAGGAGGGTCACTCGCTCACTGCCAGTTAGATGAGAACTGAGACCAGCTTGTCTGAAAAGGTCTGTAGACTTGGAAACTTCAGATTCTTGTGCCAACTCAAACACAGTCTTAGCTGAAAAGAAAAGCAACACATAGTAACCTTGCATTAAAGGCTACCCACTCATCACTGTGCCCTCTGAATCCAGCATTTCCTTGGCAAAATAGACAAAAGAAAGGCAACAGAAAGAAAGATGCAGAGAGGCACCAGTACCTGAGTCTGGGATCAGCAGCTCATTAACAAAATGTACAACGCCGTTGGTTGCCAGGACGTCCTTGTTGGCAATGATGGGCTTCCCGTTGAGGGTCAGCTCTTCCCCGCTGCAGCCCACGTCCAAGGTGGTTCCTTCCAGAGTCTCCATGGTCAGGCCAGCGATGATGGCCTCAGCACACATGGCTGACTTCAGGATGTGATGGTTCAGCAGGTCTGTGAGAGAGGCGAGTGTCTTAGTGAGCTGCGAAAACCGGCTATGAAAATATTGCAGCTTCTAGGGATCCTGTTCAATGGCCAGGGTGTACTCCATAAAATGGAGTCATCTTAAATTGTGCTGATTTTAATTCCACAGCCTGTGAATTAAAATGCCTAAGAAGAGTCACTTTTTATATACTTTTGCCAACTTCAGAAGGCTTCACGTGGGTATTCAACTCATTTGTCAGGGAAAGTTACACTGATTAGATACCACTTTTCTTGCATCTTGCTGGATCAATAGAAATCACCACCACATAAAGTGCTAAAAACGAACTCAGAAAAGGGACTGCTTCAGCTCCCTCGCCCATATCTGGATGCCACTCCTTCTGCCATGTCTACACATCTACAACCAAAGGGCTCTGGGCTGTACAGTTAAAAAAGACAGACTCTGTCACATCTGTTTACTGCAGCTGTTGTCAGAGCGTACCAAGGAGCTGTTGAGATGTCCTTGAGAAAAAATTTAGAAGAACTGAAAAATACTCTTCAGTCTCTCAAAGGCCTCAGTAAACAAGCACTTACCCCTCAGGGCTTCTGGGTCTCCCAGGATCCTGTTCAGTGTTTCTCGTGGGATCTTCTCAAAGGCTTCGTTGGTGGGAGCCAGGAGCGTGTACTGGCCTTCGCTTTCCAGCAAGCTGCTGAGGTCGGATGCAGCCACAGCAGTCTTCGGAGAAATAAGAAGAAAGGGTAAAACACATTCAGCCAGAATAAAAAGGTCAGAAACTTTGTCCAGGCACACACTAAGGGCCAGACTTATTAAGGCTTTTATAATTTCAGAGGACTTACAAAAAATCCTGAATAGCTTCATTCACCACTTTGGTCCCCTTATAAATTTGACCCAGCCCCATGGTTCTCTGGTGTTCCAGAAATTTGAGTACAAGAGCCCCTTTTTTGGCAAGACTGAGAGCTAGTTCGAATACCCAGATATGCCTGGAAAGGGTCACAGTAATTCCAGTGAATAATTCAGATCAGAACCCACAGCTGGCTAACTGTAAATCCCCTGTGCATTTTCAGCTATTCCTTAACTTGGCAAATATCAAGGCAAATAAATCAGGACACATCAAATTAGAACAGTTAATGTCTCCTAAGGCTAAGACTCTCCTACAAGTCTCAGGAGACAGACTCAGTCTCTTTTCTGAACAGCCATAGAAGGGTGACAATTATTGTCATAAAACCCTACTTGCACTGATAGCAAACACTTCTCTTCCTAAAGCAAAAGGAGCGACATTGGTACAAGAGCTTCATCAGCAGCTCCAGGGTCAGCCCAAGACACTGGCAAAGCTCTTCAGGACAATTCACTGGGAGTAGGATGGCTGAGCATCTTTAAAGAGACCTGGAGCACCCATGTGTTGACTCACCCGAAGGGTTTCCAGGCTGTCCTCAGTCTCAATGATCTGCTGGATGGTGTTGGTAGTGGTGGCAATGACTTTGTCGATGACATGAACCACTCCATTGGTGGCATGATGGTCGGCTTTCAACAGCCTGGCACAGTTCACAGTCACAATCTGCAGAGGGAAAGAGCCACGGGGTGTTACATACACTAAAAACCAGAAGGTAAAGCAGCCCCTGCTGCTCTTCTGTTTCTATTTCAAACACAGCGAGCACTTTATTGAATCGGCAACAGCAGAAATGTGATTTCCTTAAAAGACGCACCAAGAGTGAGAACGTTCTCTCAAGAATGTTTGAAATATTTCATGTTTAAAGAGCTTTGAAAATCATCAGTGGTTTTGTCTACCCTCAAGACTAAGAAAATAAGCCACGACCAGTACTTGGGCAAGCACAGTTACACAGCAGTGTGGGCAACTGCCCTGCAACAGCATTGAGGAAACCATCTGCTTACAAATATTCTTTTCAAACTCCTTCAAAATATATATCTTAAATCAACAGTTGTCAACCTAAGAATTACAGAGTTCTGGAGGTCTCAGGACAGGGTAGGAGCTGCAAGGCAGCCAAAAACCAAGCCTGGTGTGGGTAGGTTTAATATGAGGAAGAACTACTTTTCTGTGGGTGACCATGCACTGGAACAAGTTTCCCAGAGAGGGTGTGGGGTCTCCCTCATTGGAAATACCCAGAACCATGTGGACACAATCCTGTGCCGTGTGCTCTGGAATGACCCTGCTTGAGCAGGGAGGTTGGACCAGATGACCCACTGTGGTCCCTTCCAGCCTGAGCCACCCTGGCTCTGTGAATGCTTACCCCGTTGGGATAGTGGTGAATCTGGATAGGCAGGTTCTGGTACATGGAGTTTAGTGTGGTCCCGTGTTTCAGATCATCCGTGAGGACCCGTTTGTCCACCATGTGGTAGCGGAGGGCATTGAGCAGCTCAATGTTAACGTTACTGACTAAGGAATCCAGAGTTTCCTGAAAAGCAGAAAAATCCATTTTTCAGTACTGAGTGCAATTAGGCAGCTGTTAGAGAGGGCCAGGAGGTCTGGCTGCACCCAGAGTGCTTCCAAGGTGGGGGTGTGGGCATGAACGTTAAGTGATTCATTCAGCCTCATGCCATTTGTGTAAATTAAGAGCTCAACTTTCTCAAACCTTTATCTTTTGCCTTGGAAAAGCAGCTAACAGCTCTGACACCCTCAGCCCCCGGCAGACAAAGGGATGATTGCAGCTCCGGAGTGGGATCGTTGCATTGAAATGAGCAGTAAGGCAACAGGGCCACTGACAAATACATCAAAAGACCTTTCCCAACAGCATCATCCCTGCAAGGAGCTCTGCTGGGGCATTTGAGGTAGAGGCTTGGCAGTGGGGAGACCCAAAAATATCCCCCCTCCCTGCCCTAGTAGTTGTTCTTGTTCTTAGGGATGCTCAGCTGGGATGGGAGCACCAGCAGGACAGCAGTGACCACTTCAGGAGTGGAAATATCACAAGACACAGAGTGAGAAAATCAAAATGAACGTAAAGGAAACGGACACCTAATTGAGCATGGGACACGCTCGTGTGGGAATTACTGAGTCTCCAGTTGGGACTGGCTATTTGTACAAATTAAGAACAACCAGAACGGCAATGTAAGGGTCAACAAGAAAACTGGAAGGGGTTGGGAAGCTTCTTGCTGCAGGTCTCAATGCAATCTCTAATGGTAACAGGCAGGGAAAACTGAATGAGGGGATTTCTCCATCCACATCTCTCTAGTGATGGGATCCTTCAGAAGCAAAGCTCTGGAGCTGATGGACCAGTACAGTGATAACCATCTTGGAAATCCACAGTCCTTCTTCTATCAGTACTATGTCTATCCTGCCAGACCCTTGCAGAGCTGGATCTCCACTAGGGAAAATCAGAGGAAGAGGGGAAAGCAGAGGAATTATCTTACAGCAGACAAGGACGCCCAGGCCTCGTTACTGGGAGCAAAAATTGTAAAACTTCCAGGTCCTTCAATTTCTGGCCTGAGGTTGGAGCGGTCGGAGTAGAGCTGTGTGGTGGCAGACCCAACCACTCCCAGGGTTTCATAGATGTTTGAAAGTGGCAGAGCTGAAAGAAGAGAAGGTTGAGTTCCCAGAAACATCATTTGTCCTTCTGGCTGAATTAAAGCATAGCTGGTGAGAACACTTGGGGAAACGAAGCACATCAGGGGACTGGTATCTGTTCATTAATTAGGTAATAAATAATCACAGCCTGACCGCTTCGCCCTCAATTACAGCAGCGTAACCCAGGATCTACTGCATTTCTGCAAGTTTGAATGGACTTATTCTGGATTTATACAGGTGGGATTTAGGCAAGCAAAGATATTGATTGCTTTCACCCAGTCCTGTTTGTATTCAGACATTTGGGATTTGGTGTTGGACACTGCTGGTCTCAGTCTCCACTGACCACCTGCACCAGCCCACGTGGTTAACTTGGAGGCATCAGACTTTTGTGGAAGGAAGTGCTCCAAAAGCAAAAGCAGAATATGGCTTTCTTCAATAAACCCCCAATATTAATTCCCCCCCAATATCAACTGTATCGTCTCCTAAATGCAATTTTGCTAACCCCATGCTTGCCAAAATGTTCAAGGACGAAAATGTTGGACGAAGCTTGGAGCAACCTGGTCTAGTGGAAGGTGTCCCTGCCCATGGCAGGGGGTTGGAACCAGATGATCTTTAAGATTCCTTCCAACCCAGACCATTCAATGAAAATAAAAATGAGCAGAGATTGGCAGAGCTGTCTGTTACTCTATCATTCCTTTGCATTGCATTGCCAATACAGATATATTACTTGCTGGAATAAGTAGTTCCCTATGGCCCTCCCATGCTCGATTAAGTTCAATTATATCCAAGGTTCTAAGTTGTCTGGAACATTTAGCATGCTTTGGAGCTGATCTGACCCTTGGCTGGTCCTCCACCGAGTCCATTTTGGACTTGTTCATGGCAGTATTGTGCATAAATTGCAAAAAATCCAATCCACTTTAAGCAATTTTCTAACATTTCCCTTTACTAGGCAGCTGTATAATTTTAAGAAGTCTAAAAAATGTCAAATATATTTTTACCAGCTGGGCAGCCTTTTTCTCCAGGAACTTTTTCATATCCAGGACAGCACTCGTAACTGATCACCCTGAAATAAAAGATGGATACGGCCGATTAACCAACAGTATCTCACTGCTTTTTCTCTGTTTGCTACAGTTCTGGGTCCATCCATATTTGAGGATGTTTCCAAGCAGACTCTTCATTAGAAATACAGACTTCTACAAAAGACAAACCACACTTTTTATCTCCTTCAGGGCTGCATGTTGCCAATTTCTCCACAGAACAAAAGCAGACACAATTTCTTTTCAAAACCACACTTTCCAGGAGACTTTGTACAAACAGTGGATGGAAAGTGATTCCACAGTCCCAACAGGACTGCCAGTGCTGGTCCATCTGGGCACATTTCCCGCGGGATTTGGAGATCTCCTCGGCTGACTGCTGCTGTCATATCTCATCACTCTTCAGGCAGCACCTGCAACTCCACCGTGGCTGTTTGACCAAACCAGCCAAGCGTTTCCCTCTCATTTCACCCTGTTTTTGTCCGCCACCAGAAATTATTTGCTTACTTGTGGCAAAATCCACCAGTCAGACCTGGAGGGAAAGGAGACCCCTGTTCTCGGATATGTGCGCTGGCACAAGGACTTGGGCAAGGCCCTGCAAGGAGAAACTTCACCAGCAGTGGGATGTGCATCCACAGGCAGCCCGGGCAGTACCCCAGCACAGCCGTGCCCATGTGGGCACCCTCAGAGCAACACTTCCTTCTGACTGGCAGCACTTTCACCCAGTAAAACCAAAGGGGTCAGAGACACCATCCTGGGCTGTCCTGCCGATTTGCAGAACATAAATAAGCAAGAGCTGCCTGAAAACTGCATCCATCATCTGCAGCTCAATGGGAAACAAATCATCTGATTCTCAAAGGTGGCCATTTGAGGGAACATGGCTTGGTATTAACAGGGAAAAGAAAAAAAAGCAAAAACGAAAAAGGAAAAAAATCAATTCAGAAGTTGCCTGTTTATTTTTCCCAGGGGATTCTTTCACCTATTGCTCCATGCTTGGTGTGAAAGGAGCAAGACCACCTGATTGATGGGCCGAGAGAGCCAGGGAATAGGTGTTCCTCTCAAAGACAATCACTTCCTCTGTGCTCCCGGCTGGATTCGAGACAAGTAGGATGCTGTATCACCGAGGCTCAACACACTCACTCAAAGAGAGAGGAAAATCCTCCAGCTTCAGATATTTGTCATCATTTAAAAACTGTTAACAAACAGTGGAAATGCCTGGGGTTTAATAGGGAATTCTTCAGGGTAATTAAGAGCCAGAAAGTGAAACAAATACCTGCTTTTCTGTGACAGAAACAAATAAATTGTGTGTCACGGTTTCCTAAGAGAATTACAAAGCAAACCCAGACTGATTGTCTAGACATTATATATTCCATGTGGGAAAGAGCTTGCCTAAAGCAATCCCTTCCTTTGACTACTGGAGATCTTAACACCCTGCTGCTCTGCTTTCCCAGCCCCCCTGTCTCGTGTTCATTGGAAACACACACTTTCTTCCCCCACCACTTCCCTCCCCTACCTCCAATTTTTCTTTTTTTCACCCTAGAAACTAAATCCAGTCTAGACAGTTCCTTTGGTTCAGACCCGTAATCAAAGATGAAGAGCTGATTAAAGAGAAATCATTCCAAAGTTCAGCATAAATAATTCCTGAGTGCTGATGAAGGCTTTAAAAGCCTTACTTATAGATCAATTGGAGATTAATGAGCTGCTCCAAAGGGGCAGGATGTGGATGCACACAGCCCATGGCACATTGGCTCAGGGCTGCCCCAGCCCCCAGGTGCCTGCCAGGAGAGGAGGGCACTGGGAAGGGATGCAGGTACCTGGTCCACTGGAAGGTGTCCCTGCCCATGGCAGGGGAGTGGAACTGGATAGTGCTTGAAGTCCCTTCCCAGCCAAACCAAGCTGTGATTCCATGACCGCACCTCCTGCTTTTCAGCGGGTTTGTGGGCATCTCCAGCACGAATGGAAGCGCATGGCAAGAAGCACCAAGGCAGTAACAGGGCCAGCTCCACTTGGGCAGGGACTCCCTCAAGTCCCCTGTCTCACTTTCCCACTGAAGGCGACCTTCAGCACCACCTGGTATGTGTCTGGCACATCACCATTCCAAGTACTGGCAAACTGCTGCAAAGGGCCAGGTGAGCACAGAGGTGCTCAGCCAAGGGTTGGCACCTTCGAGGAGCCAGAGATGAGGGTTATAAAACACAGCTTCAGGCATTTGGCTTCCCATGGCTGGTGGAAGCACAAGACCACCCAGCCCACCCAAAGGCACCGTGCAAGGGGTTGCTCAGGGGTGGGCCCAGGGCATGTTCCCAACTGGTCCTGCAGCCACCTCCAGCCCTTGGAGAGGAGCAGCAGAGCTGTGGCTGTCAGTGCTGCTGTGCCCTACACATCCATGGGGCAGGGAGGCTGCTCTTGACATGTCCTGCTCCAGCTGGGTCAGAGCCACGGCCTGCTGCCCAGGGAGGAGTACTTCCCTTGAACACCTCCCAGCCACTGCTCCACACAGTGGGTTCTGCACAAAAGCCTCTGGAATTGCCCAGTCCATCCCTCTCCCTGCTGTCTGCTCAGTGGCCGCAGACCATCCACCGGGACACAGTGGATGCCAGCCATGTGGGTTAGATCAGCACTGCCCTCACACAAATAGCATTTGTCATCCACTCTGCAACGCCTTGACCACAATTTCCTGACCTCCTCAGTGAGTAATTTTAAGTCAAATCTATAGTTTTTTAGCCTCTGGTTTTGAAACACTGTATTTCTTAAATGTCTATCTGTGTCTGCCTGCAGAAGCAAGCTCCTTTAATTTAGGCTTTTTATTAGTCATTGTTCCACTGCTGTTGAATTCTTAGGAGCTGAAATTAAATTTTAAATGCATTTTTCAAGGTAATAAAAATAAGCTTAGGCATATATTAGTGAAAAAATATCCATTTGTAATAATTTCCTGTAATAAAGCCCATATGTTTTGTTTTTGTAAAGTAAGTGCCAGTAATTTTTTTCTAAACTGAGGAAAGTACATCAGACATGGAAAAAGGAAAGTTAATTTAAAAGGGGGGAAAAAAAGAAAAAGAATCTATTAATGGGCTATTCCTCAAAAAATAATCCAAACCAGAATTTATGAGTTGTCTTTTCATTCTCAAGACAAAACATTGTGTGGGGATGTGTTCCATTGCAACCCCAATTCTGGAAGAATGAGTCCAGTGAATAAGGGAGGTAGAAGAATATAAAATACATAGGCAAAATGATGAAAATATGCTCTAAATAGACTACTTCTCTGTCTTTGGCATAACCAGCAGTGGAAAATTACCTAATTACCAAAACAATTTTTTCTCAGTGCTCCTTGAAATCAAAGCAGTATCAGACTTCTTGCCAACTGTCTTATCTCACTTCATCAGCAATGATAAAAACTACATAAATCCTCTACCTAACTTCTGTGTGAGCCAATACTTCAGTGGAGAAAAACAAATTTTTTTAAAAAAAGCAGATAAGGAGGAAGGAGTCTTCTGATGCATGAGTTAAAATTTCCACTGTGCACAACCAGCCCCGGCGGAGTTACTCCACCCCTGTGGGCCAGAAGCATCAAGCCTGCAAAGCCCCCGGAGTCTCCCCAGCAAGGTGTAACCTCTGTTTCTGCCAGGGGCCACAGAGGAGCTCAGCACGGCACCTGCTGCTCCCCAGGTGTCCGAGCCCTCTCGGGCTGCAGCAGCAGCCCAAAGGTGAGGCACACAGAGCCAAGACTAGAGACCAAGCACATCTGTGTTTTTCAGGCTGGCTTTTCTTGCTGCTCCAGCCACTCTGAGCCTCCTGATGCAGGATGTGATCATTCCACAAGGAGTGAAGTTATGCTACAGGCTTGCAGCAACTTTTCTGCCTTCCTTGCTCAGGGATGAATTTCTCTGCTCTGAGCCAGCTCTGCAGGAGTTTAGCTTTGCTCCTCGGCAGTTCCTGCTCTCTCACTGACCTTCCTCCCCACTACCTGTTTGAAACAGTGCTCAGAGCAGGAAAAGGAAAGAAACCAAAGCAGTCAAAACTATCATCCTAGAGCCAAATATTTTCACCTACAACACGCATACAGCTTGTGGCACCACTGACCCTTTAAGCAAATATAGAGGATAACAGCCAGGTCAAATGTGAAGTAGATGAGATGGGTCAGGTGTCTCCTCCCAGGACTGCTGTTCTCAGGTGGGAAAAATCTTTTAGGAGGAGGAGAAAATGACCACGCTGATGGAGGGGATCCCCCTGCCAACGAGAGGACCACGCACACAGCTTTAGGAGTGGACTGCTGACTACAGCAAAGGCTGGATCCACCCAGTTATGATGACAAACATGCCAAATCCTGACTTTTTCTGGGATTTAAGGGCATGCGGCGTTCTCAAAACCTCTCACGGATCAGCTCAGTCCAACGGAAGGAGCCAGTTTGGAGGTCCATGCTAAACACCATCAGCTGTGCCCGCCTGCTCTTGTGGGCTCTGACACCTGAGCACGGCACAGCATCAGACTCCTGACACTGCTGTAAGAATTTGACTGCTACAGCATAATGCATCATGTCCTTTATAGCCCAAATGACTCCTGATTGCTTCCATATGCCAGGCACACCACGTCCAGTGGGAGCCATCACAAGCAAACATTTGTAATCAGAGCTGTCCCAGGGTCCTCCGGAAAATCTGAGTCAAGGCACGTGTCTTTTGTTCTGCACCAGCACTGCTAAAGGAGAAAGCAGGGCCCAGGCTCAAGAATGACTAGGAGGAGAGAAGACAATAACACCCATTGTGGAGATGATGTAAAGCAAAGAACAGTGAGCAAATTCCGTGGATAATGGAAAGATTACCTCATAGGTTAACAGGCAGGTTAATGGTCTGTGTGCTTTTCTCTCGGTGATGCATCATTGGGTAAGACACTTGGGTAAAAGCAGAGAAAATGAGGTAGAAGAGATCACCCCATCTCCTCAAATGAAATAATGAAATACTGCCAGATGCCAGTTATTCCACCTCCTCCTGGAGATAAGTGGATGAGTTTGTCTGTGCCAAATGCAGCTTCGCACTTGGGTTACATAAGGTTAGTTTCTCATTTGCTTCAGAGCTAAAGAAATTCATGGCTGGATTGCTTTGCCTTTCAGTGACCACAGCAGCAAAACTCTCCCACATCCACAGCTGAATCTTGTTTTCTTTGGAGACATACTAAGCTACTCTGTTATCAGAAAAGGCAATGATGAGACCATACTGCCGTGCCATAAACTTGTTCATTTTATGTCAAGAAGGCCGTTATTCAGCCAAGATCACAGCCTGAACTCTAATCACCCAAGTTAAGCCTTCCCAAATTTATGTGTTTGTAGAATCAAGGGGAGGGGGCCTGGTTGCTTGTTTTTACAATATTGCCTCCCCTTTTTATTTTCTTTCTGTAAAGACAATTGGACATAAGGAAAACAATGGTACATGCACACCACATGGTACATCCGAAAATACATCCTCCTGAAGTACAGAATCTTCCTCCTTCTTAGGGCAAGTTCTTGTGAAGTATGATGAAAGGCCAAAAGCTGTGCACAGCCATGACTCCTGGTTTGCCTCCCTCCTCCCCACACCACCACCAGACATGAATCCCGACGGCCAGGTGTCACAGCTACACCGATGATGGCAACCCAAATCTGCAGTGAAGAACAGCATGTTGCTATAGATCTAATTACAATTTACATTGAGCCATAAGAGAAAAACATGAGATGATTTTCTTCTCTCTGTTCTTGACCCTGCAGATCCAGGATGAGACCTGGCCCACAGTTCTGATCCCACAGCCAGGGCTGCTCAGGGAATCTTTGCGCTGACCCTGGGTGTTGTGATGGTCTGTGCTGTGGGCCAGCAAGTGTGTCCAAAAGCCCAGTCTGGACTACAGCAAGGAAAAAGATTACCCGCTCCTGCTCTACAGCCTGGCAGATAGTCAAGCATGCATAGCCTTAATTATCTGCTGACTGCATCTTTCAAAAGAATGTCCCGAGGCTGCTCACACAGATTCTTCATGCAACAGCTACTTGAATATTATTGTTTGCAATTTTAGACGTGGAATTGGCCTGCAAGTCTGATTAACTTTCCTGGTGGAGTCATCAGAGAGTGCTGGCTAAAGCTGACACCTTTTTCCTTTTATTTGTTTTCCCTTCCAAAGCAAACAGATGGAGATGAATTTTACGTTCTCTCCAATATCCATCAGCTCTGGGCTGCCTTTTTTTCCCCTTTTTTATTTCTTAAATCTAGGCAGCATTGAGCCTATCGTGGAGACAGACAGGGCTAAGTACTAGAAAACATCTGGTACACACTTCATTACAGCACTGAGAGCTATATAAGTATATATAGAAATGCAATTAGAATAAACCATCAGGGTTTATATTTACATGGCATTTTTCATTCTTAACATCAAAGTGTTTTAGAAAAACAAGTATTTTCTAGGGGGTAAAAAGCTAAAAAAATTCTTAACACATACACACGTGACACCCACACCATGGGCTCTGAAACCCCACATCTGCTGTCTGCTCTCCCACCCAGCACCCACCTCCACAATGGTGTCTTTGGGGAGACCCTGTCTGGCACTCAGGGACTTACGTGGACTTCCCGCAGATCTTCCTCTGGTACCACTGCTTGCAGTTGGTGAAATATTTCCTGTTGGTGCCGATCAGCTTCTGCACTGCACACACGTTGGGGCTGCAGGGAGCAACAGAGCAGAAGAGGGTCCTGTAAGCCTCCCTCCTTCCAATGCTGACCCCCAACACAGAGCCAGACCCCACCTGACTGTGCCTGAAAAGCCCTGCCGGGATTGCAAGGGAGGAAACCTTGAGAGCTGCAAGTCAACTTGCTCAATTTAGGCCTACAATGGACTATCATGAAGTGGAGGAAGCAACGAAAGAGATCTCTCTTGACTCTGCCAGGGCATCTCTCTTCAGTGAGTGCAAATTCTTGACTTTTTTCCATGTTCCACCTCTCACCAAACAATAAAGACATCGAGTAAAAATACTTTGGTCAGTATTTCCATGGTGAAGAGCTACTTAAAATTTGGGATCACAGCTAAAACCTGAGAAAGCTATGCAATAATACAAATTCTTCCAAAATAAACCACTTTTTTATTGTCTAGGACGTAAAAAAGATAAGAAAGATATATATCAGCCTACAGACTTGCACCAAACCCAGAACTGCGGCTGTATGATAGACTCAGCAAATCCTGGACATGGATGCTGAGCTGAATGAGGGGAAAAGGAGCAGTGGCACTGCCCTGCCCTGCTTCAACACAGCAGATATGACAGCACAGATCAAGAGCGGCTGTATCAGTCCATAAGGTACCAAGAGCTCCTGCTCAGCCAAAAAACCTGGTGGTTGGTGTTCCGTGTGTGAGTAACCCTGCTGAGAGCTGACTGCAGCCCTTCAGCTTTCTAAGAAGTGGTATCACCGTGAGCAGAGATGTGGTAAAGCTGGAGCTGGGAGTTTCCTTGCTGCTGGTTTGGCCAGCACAGCATTTCCCTGCTCTGCCTGGCTCACCATCCCTGTGGTTTGTGGCCAGCAGCCCTGGCCACGTGTGCAGGCAAAACCTGGTCAGCACAAAAGATATGATTTATGGATCTGGGTTGCAAGGCCATCAACTGCCTCTGGGCTTGACCAGAGGTGTAGCAAATGCCCAAGCAAGCTGAGAATGCTTAGCCCAGCTGAGGCTGGATTCCCAACACCAATACCATGTCCCAGTTGCAGCAACATCACCAAAAGTATGCAGAGCATTGGCTGCCAAGCAGATAAAAGGAAAACAAATAATTAAGCAAAACACATAAATCACCACTTCAGCCTGTCAGAAGCGCTCTGTGCTGTCCAGGGCAGAGTTTTCATTTGCACAAACGAAACTCCAAATGGGGCCTGGAGATGCTCTTGTGACGGTCTTGTTGATCTGCTCAGGAGAACAGGCAGCAGCCTGTGTCCCGCTGCGTTTGACCGAGGCGCTGCCCGCTTGCCCCCCAAAATGAACAAAAGCAGAGTCTGCAGCCCAACCACCAAGTCCTCCTGCAGCCGTGCTTGCTTTTCAGCGGCATCCCGAAACGGGCCAGCCTGCCCATCATTAGCATGAATTAACCTGAGGGTCTCCTATACCCTGGCTGACTCCAGTGCCAGCCTCCGCGGGAGCCTGGCTTGCCTTCAATGAGCCTTTGTTGGTGCAGCTGCCGCAGGGCCCTGCGGAGGCAGCATCCGACCCTGCGTGTCCCAGGCACCTTCATCCTGCCCCCAGGGGAAAGAGAGGACCTGTGGGGACTCAGCTCATCGTTTCCCTCATTACTGCCACATCCAGTAATGGTAGTTTGTTTCTTCGTGAAAGGATTTCATTCAGTTTCTGTATATAAGGCAGGGAACAAGGAGCAAGAACCTACTGAAAAAAAAGTTAGAAATCATAAAACCAAACTTTCAGCTGGTGCAAACTGGCCCAGACTCAGCAACTTCCAAGCCAAATCATCACTTAGAGAGACGTCTGTGCTCTCTGACTCAGCCCACCTTGGCCACCCGGCCCCGCCGTGCCGAAATATGGTTCCAATTACATCGAAATTCCAAACCTTGCCTCGATTTTAGCGTCTGGCTGACGGCAGTGGACAATCCCTCTAATATTCATCTTGACAAGCCTGGCTACTGAAGGACTTGTTTGATCACCTCCCCCTCATCCCCAGGAGCAGCCTGCCAAGAAAACCCTTATGCCTCCAGGACAGTATTGAACTGCCTCGCTCCCTCCTCCCTGCCCTGGGACTGCAGTTCTGTGGGGCTGCTCCTCCCTCTCTGACTTATGGGGGAAAACTTTTTTCCAGTTTTTCCTCAGTGTGGAAAAATCCCTGCTCAGGACTGTGTTATCAATGATTCCCGCAGGCACGCTGTAGTAGCGGCTCCCCGCATTGCATGTTCTGGTTCCTTGCCCAGTCTGGCTTAAAATGAATTTGTCAACACTCTTCCCTCTCCTCGTTGGAGTTCATCACCTCTGCCATGCCGTTCCCAGCCAGCCGCGCTGACTCTAGGATAAAACTGCCTATTGTTCCCCTTCAGCCAAAGCCTTTTGCTTGGCAGCGGCAGCTGGGAGCTGCTGGGACAGGGGCTGCCCTTGGGAAGAGGCTGAGAAGAGCAGGACTTAATGTACAGCCCCAGATACCTGCAAGGACTGTGGCCATGGAGCTCCCCAGCATCACATTGTGCCCACAAAGCTGGGTGGGTTTGGGGAGAGTACTCCCACATTTTCGTCTTCAAATATTAATGTTCTTTATACATTTTTCAGTTTCTCTCACTGACTTGAGCTGGTTCATTTTTTAAAAAGTTAATTAAGATGTACAAGTTCTGCTGTAGAGCCAAGCTCTGCCTCCCAACTCGCTCTCGGCTCAATAGGGGCATTGATGGTGTGGGGGATGCTCACAGCAAAGGGTGGCCGTCCTGGTTGCACATCCCTCTGGAGCTGGCTCCTGCAAGCAACACAACATGCCCCACATCCAGGATGTTTCTGGCTGGTTTTGTGTTGCTGTATCTCTCTAGCACATCATTAATCAATGCTCAAAAGTCCGTGTATGTTCAAAAATTAGCTTGGTATAAATCACTCTCTCCATCAGAATGGGAGCAGTGAGCAAAGAGCTGTGGTCAGCTACACTGGGTTTGTCTCAACTCACATGGAAGTTCTGGCATTCCAGGTCCTTGTGTCTTCCAAAGATCTCAGGCATCAGAGTGCAGGGAGTAACACAACAAGCTTCTCTCTGCAGAGGTGAGTGCACTGATTTACACCAGGACTGCCCTAACTTACTCAGCCTGAGCAAACTTCGGTCTCAGGGCTATCAGCAGAACTATTTATGTAGTCTCACATCACACAGAGATGGTGAGCAAGATTCACTGTATTTGTACATAAATCTCTACAATTCTGGCATTATTGACTTATTAGAAATAGACGTCACCTCAGAATTTGTCTGTTGGATTGTGTACCTGATCAGACATACAAACAGCACATCCCTTGTCATAGATTCTGACCTGGATCCCTGCCAGAGAATGTATCAAATTGCAATACTTAAATCTTGGGAGTTTTTTTATTTAAAGCATTTCATGACCCTGCTTCCAGCAATGCACTTAAACAGAAGCTTCAACTCAATCACTGTCACCATCCTGAGAGATGGAATCCAGCTGAAAGGTCTGTCATCCTTTCACCATTCCTAATTCTTAATAAATTTTAAAAACAGTGGAAACAACTTGGTTGTTAACATTGGGTTAGTTTTCTGCCTACTAATGAAGACTCAAAGTACTCACTCTATAACACGCTGTGTATCAAGCAAGACAAGTCTACAGGCATTCTTCCATAGGCCTTATCTTGTAAGGTTTATGAGTAAATAAGTGATTATTTTTGTCAAGAAAACTTCCAAGACTGACTGGGGTTTCCACTCAAAGGGTAAGTTGGTGTTGACTCCACAGAGACATTGAAGAGATTTTCCTTTTTTTCCCCCTACAAAATTCATGAAAATGCGGATTCTTCCCACAAAATCTTTAATGGTTCAAAATCTAGGGATTTTTATCCCCTTTTTCCTTGACACGGATAAACTTATAAAGAACCATTGAGGGGTCTGAACTGACATCTGCAATACTAAGTTTCGTGATGGAAAAGCGGAAAAGTTATCGAAAGAAAAAAGTAACCCTTGGATGAAAGAGAAAGAAATGAAAGAAGAAGTGATTACCGAGAGAGCTCCCCGCGGTGCCCGCACGGCCCCGGCTCGGCGCCGCCTCCGCGCCCGCACAAAGAGCCCGCGGGGCTGCGCGGGACGGGCGAGACGGCCCCGG